>JMSH01000039.1:80417-198937 GCA_000712465.1 Huntiella moniliformis
CCCGCCTCAATCACTGCCAATGCACGGTCGCGCAAACTTATCATAGAGCCGGCCGGCGAGAAAGGTATATTCACTTCAGCCCGCACCACCCGTGGCAAGTTCAACCAGAGCGGTGGTATGCGCGCAATCGGTGTACGCCTCACCTCAAAGGGCAAGCTAAGCATTATGTGTGCCTGGCTTCCTGTTCCCCGGCGACTCGGCTCGCACAAAGTCAACCTCTAGAAAGGTGTGTGCCGCCTGATCACACACGGCGTACCCGTGGGAGAGATTGAAAGCGCGCACCGCGACTTTACCGGTTCGAATATCATCTAAGCCCACGGGGAATACAGTTTCCTGACCGGTCCTACCACTGGCAACAATTACGTCTCTAGCGTCATTAGCGTCATCTCTGCCAACGATGAAATGTTCTATGTGAAGAACAACGGCTTCTACGCCGTCCAAGTCACTGAACTCCTAAACTTTACCAATGTATAGATTCAACCAAGTTACCAGCATCCAGCACCACCACATGAAAGCCGCCACCGTTATAGACCGGGTCTTAAACGACGCAGAGAAACAAGAAGCCTTCATAGTCCGTCTACCAGAACCCCGGACCCACAAGTTGAAAGATGCACTTAGGTCTTCCACATGCTTAACAGCTACATCACGGTAGACCCATATCCGCCGTCAACAAAACTACCCCAGCCCCCCCGCATAGTGAACGCCATTCACAAATTCGGCATCTAGAGTGCAGACTTTAGCGTGTTTGGGTCACAGAAGGGCGACATCCAACTAACTAGCCTTCGCTTTGACGAGCATGTACAGTTTATTAACATATACAATGGTCCCACGATGGCAAGAGTAATAGAAGACTATGAGTTCCTAGCGTTATTCACCAAAATAACAATCGACAAGGTCAACCTCCATGTTCAAGTGATCAATCGACGCACCAGGCTGTACCAGATCAGCAGAGATTGACATCACACCTTAAGTCTGGGCGATTTAAACCCCCTTAACCCCTAATGGCCCGCCCCGGGAAAATCAGATGAATGTTGCGCTACCTTGAACGTGACCTCTACAAGGCTACGCCGTTCCAAAGGTGACACAAAGTTTCACGTTTCAAACAACCCGTTTGATGCGGTATACAAGTATCCCATGTCCGTTAAAAGCAGCTCTGTGAATATGTCGGATTGTGCGGCCATCTGTATCTTGAAAGACAATTCAAGGTCAGGTTGGCTATTTTGAAACTCTGACGAGACAGCCTAATTTCAAGGTTGCCTTATCACCCTTTCACTAGACGCGAGGACCGCCGCCATGTAAGTGAATTCCGTGATATCATCCTTGAGGCATTCTCCAATGACTGTGCGTCAATACATAATGATTGACGTTACTAATCTCGCAATTTAGGTTCTTAGCAGATACTGTAGAGTAATTGGCAAAGCCTGGAATGGTGACATGTCAGTTCCAATATAATCTGATACCCAGTTCCGGCTTGTATTAAACATAACTATATCTTTCCATCCGAAATATCCAGTGGCATCAAGTGTAACATGTTACACTATGATAAGCTCTTGCCTTTTTTCGGTAATGGCTTTGGCCTGAGGAATGCCCACCAAGAGGGCCATTTCGACGTACGAAACTTCGCCTTCTGGGGTTGCATTTCGCACTACAAATGGATGATGAATTCTCTCCACCAGGATAACTTCATCGCCAATTTGACTGTGTGAGCAACCCAGAAATAGATTTCCATCCGATAAAATACCAAGGTTATGACCACCATTATGCATCCACCAAAAGACTTCCACAAGACTTTGATCAACATCACCATCCCCATACTTACCAATATCCAAGTATTTCCGTAGTCTTTTCAGGCGACACGAGTTGAAAGGTGGTCTATAACCCAACCATTGGAGTAAGAAGTCTCTCTCTTCATCATCAAGCTGGGTTACGCCAAAATGCGCTGCCATTGCTTTTCTCAGCTCTGTGTGGTCGTCTTTTTCGAATAGTTTGACAACTTTGGCTCGGTACATACACTGAGTATATAGCTTTCCCCATCCCAGACCCCGAGTAAATGTGGTGTTTTCGAATGTGTCAGTTCTGTCGTCTTCAAATGATGGCTCTAAAAGATCAACAAAGATGGTAGAATAGAAATTTGAGGGAAGAAGAATAGATTCGCCATACGGAACCCAAGACACCAAATTATCCGCCGCCGGCAGTCCAGCTTCAGAAGCCAGCCGTAGTCCGTGATTCTCAAAGGGTAGTGCAAAATCATCATGTTTAATTCTTAGAGACGACACTATTTTTTCTACAATGTCTAGGACCACCTCTGTGTCAGGTTTGTTGTAGTCGACTGTTATTTCGAGATGTTTGTAGAGTCCAGCAAAAGAAAATAGGCGATCCCGGCTTAGTCCAACCTTGAGGGTCAGGCATGAAATTCTATACGCGGCGGCAAAGTCCATGGTTTCGCCCGAACAATTTTCCAGCTGGGAAATCACAGTCTCTAAAAATGGCGAAATAATACAAAAAATACCTCCTGGCCTCCAAAGAACAGAGTCTTGTCAAATCCCCCAGCATTTGACAACGACCTAGTCATAAATGCAACATCCAGATCGTATTGGATGCTCGCCATCGCGCATGTTATGATTAGAATGCACCACAGTGAAATCTTGCATTTTCCGTATAGTAGGTAATCCGCGGTAAATCCCCGAATTCTGGGCCATTGTGCGTGTCGTCTTGCCATTGGATATCGAGAGATATCTAGTTTGTCGTAGAACAACGGGTATAGTGCACGATATTCTTCACGGACGGCAACCTCTTGAACAATCCACGCACAAGTCCAATAGGCACTGTCAAGGACTGGTCGCAGGTTTATCCAGTTGACCTTTGTAAGTGCTGTCATTAGCCGACAACGGGCATCTTGATTCTTGTCACAATCCAATGAGGATTGGAAGAGACACTTCAAATCTCGTGAAATTGGGGCGATTTCGGATTGAGCCGATCCGAGCCATGAGATTAGCCGGTCTGCCTCTTTGTAAACCACACCCATAATCTGAACCTGGTGGGCCTTTTCCTCCTCGTCTTGTTGGTTGATACACAAAGCGTCGATCCACAGGCGAATTGGCTTTCTTTTGCGACGTATGTGCCATAAAGCCGCTATGAGATTTTCGGTGATCCCGATAATGCCAGAATCCAGATACATCGGATATGTGCCCGTCTTGGCACCCCAGACATACGACAGACACGTATACTTCCCCGTGTCAGACGGGAAGTTGTGTGTAGACATGGAACATCGTAGCGGGTCCGACCCCGTCCCGGGTAAAAGTGTTACAATTCGGATTTGTGTGTCATTTAGCGCTAATGGTCGGTGGGCGTAGGAAAGCGGACCAACTGGCCCACGTGTCTTGAATGTCATACTAGGACACCCGGCCCGAGTGATCCTCCTTTGAGTGAATCGGTATTCGTTTCCTTTCGGAGTTCCGGCTTCATCCAGAATTACTTTCGTGTCCACTATGGGGGCAAAGTCTTCGTTTTTCCCTACATGTAGTCATCATCGAGCGTTTTACAGGAGGCTATCCATAAAGAAACAACAAATTTGTCAAACTTGATGATTGACACTCTGAAATGGCGAAATATTCCTGCCTCTACTTACAATGTGCTACACCTTGCTCTTTACTCATAAAGCCAATATATTTCTGACCCGGCGAAAGAGCATGAGGGAATCGCGTTAACACCATTTTGACAATATTTTGGCTGGTCAATTAGTTTAGAAAACGGTCGTGATAAGCCCAGGATGAAAATATGAATCAAGATATTTGGTTAGACAACTGAAAATATATTAACAGAAGACACCTTCAGGTAGTTATTCTCCGAGTCATTGTGGTTTACTCCGCTCTTAAAGGTGCCCTATATTATTCATGCTCCTGATCCAATGCAACCACGTTACAAATACCCACAAGCTACATCTATTTACAGCCAGCTACTTCTAGAATCCTGCGTAAGCATGCTTATGTGGCTTTAGGGTGGTGGGAGATCAGTAGGCAATGATAACGATGTCAATACAAATCAGCCAAGCGTTCCTGTGGCTTAGAGGATTTCACCCTTTTTCATCATGAGCCCTTTGCAGTCTCTCTTGACCAAACTTGGCCACTGACAAGGTGTTGCTGATGAGGCTAAGCGTTTTCCATAGAAAAGACCACAAAATGGACGAGATTCAAGGCCGATTAATTTATAAGTACAAGTATTGACAGGTGAATGGTCCCTTACCTTGTGTACCCTCCTCGTTGTGCCACATCTAGCCATTTTCACATGGAGGATAGGTGGATGCTACCAGGTCGATAAGCCCGTGAAAACTGAGACGTATGTTGTAACAGGTCCATTCCTACTAGGAAAGCCAGTGCGTCGTGGTATCTCTCGCTCGAAACGGGTATTGCGCCTGGAGGATCCGTATTCAGTCCTCGTCGGACACGACTGGTCGTCCATCGGAAAGATTCCCGATCACTATCTGTGGCGGGACAATGGTCTACCAAATGAAGCACTGATTGAATAAGGCCCTGGCAGGTTTACCCCGCATCTGCTGTCTGACTGGTGGCAGCATGCTATGCTCTGCTCTCGCCATGTCCTGTATTAGGCCCTATTCATCATGCGTCGCCGATCCGCCGGGTTTATACTTGTCAAGAGAACACTAGCGTAACGAGCTGCTTCAGTGCGGGAGTACTATCAATCCACCGGTGTTTGTGGTTTGCGCAATCTCAACAAGCAACGAACCAGTGTTACTTGGATATTTCTTAGTCAGAAGAACCGGGCTATATAATTTCTAAGTCCGGGAATTTATCATTCTAAACTCCACACGCAGGGGTATTTATGGAACTGTATATGTCAGATACCTTGTATTGTATTCATTATGGAAGAGGAGTATCACACACATCGTACATCTACATAAACGTCATTAATCAACAAGACCCACTTATTGGTTGTCCAACCCGAACCACCACTGTCACCATAGTCTGACAGTATTCTTCTATACAAATTCTACTAAATTCGTGGTGCTATCATTGTCTGAGAGTGAACGCCCTATCAACATCCTTGATATGTTCCGAAAAGAGACGTGAATGTTTTCGGGTCGGCTATTACGAACAGCATCACAGACTTTCTGACGTGATCTGAGTAAATTTGTCAAACATGCGCGTACCTAGAATAGTGTTTCTGTCAGCGTAGAATATGGTTTGTTTCATGAACTAACCTGTTGACACATTAGATAATGATCTAACCCATTTAGGTCACTAACATGGATAAAACGTCAACATCCTACTGAATGCTTCCTTCCTGTAGGCGTCGTGTCAAACTAAATAGCTTCCTAATACATGAGCTGTTAACCTCAGTTGATCATTCTCAAAGAACAACAGTGATTCGCTATACCTCATCACGAGTATACATCTAGCTCGTGGGCAACGTTGACATAGACCTTGTCGTGAACAGTTTTAATGAGAGTATGAGTGATTGGATGGGTGTTCCCTCAGGTGGTGAACGTGTATTTCATATGCAGTTTATCGCGACATGCGAAAGCATAAAGGCATAGACTTTTTGTACATTGCTCTCATAATACTTTTTCTCTAGTATGTCGGTAATGTCACACTGCAAACACGTCGAGCAGCTGCACAGTATGTTTCTATGTATCGATGTATGCGTTAGGGAGAACTGCCAATATGGAACGTGGGGTACTTACTATCCTCCATTAACACTAGGCTCTCTCGAATTTGTAGAAGTCTCTTGATATTGTTGTACTTCTTCTTCTTCTACAAGCAACTGATCGAGATCGGTGTCGAATGTCTCAGATGAGTGACATGAACAATTCGGTTGACAGTTTGAAAGGGTCAACCCGTCTCCAATGGCTTTAAGACAAGTGGGATTGGTTTTGGTCATTGAACGAGATGAAGACTGGTAGATTTAATGAATAGTAGAAGAGGATATTGTTTTCCATCTCACAATCAGGTCAGAGTGATCACTCAATACTTATAGGCCTTTTGCCATGTATTCTACCACTTAAAGACGCCGAAGGTATAGAATCGTAACGGTTGGCATATCATACCATACCACTTGGTAGTCATCTATTGGCATGATCTGCTTCTTGGTCATCACTGAAATCCCGCTTTGACGAGACTCGCTATTCGTGACAAACTTCAAAGATCCCCAATCATTCTAAAGCATTAATTTGGCACTTTGCCTACGGATGTAGGCGTTCAGCAGCAGCCCCGTCGTAGCTCACACATGCCTCATATTGAAGTGGCAAATATGAGTGATGAACTTGCTGACTATCACTATCACGTCAATAGTTTCCATTGGACAGCCAATGGAGTATCTTACTACCGCTTTGATCTAGCGGGGGCTCCATTCCACCACTACTGGACGCCATCCTGTTCGTCATCCCGAATTCACAGCCATTATACCTTCATCAACACGGTAATCACTCCTGCCAAATGATTACCGTCTCTTCGATGATGAGCTGTCACACCGAAGCATATATCGAGGCCCGGTGTTTAGAACATCCATTTTGTAGAAGCCTTATTCTCGGACGCACAGACTCGACTTATTCTGGCTTCTTATAATCAGCTGGTATGACAAAGGCACATGTCATGTCATTCGTATACCATGTGCATGTAGACAGTAAGCATATTCATTCTGCAGAAAGGCATGGCAAATGTAGACCTTCCTTCCGTTCCTTTTGCTTGGCGGCTCGTTGTGTTACACCGGCTAGTTGTTCTTCAGCCGTGATATCAATAAGAAACCCCTGTTTGTGTCCTTGTGTAGATATCTTGAACTAGTTTCACAGACTCTTGGTTGCAGTTATTCACATAGTTGTACCTCTGTAGTACATTCCCGTTCATGTACTCGCTGTATCTCAGACTAGCTATATATTCGCAGCGACAAGTTTGCAATGACAGATTACGACTCCCACGCAATGATATCTTGCATGATGAACTACAACGCTTATGCCGCGAAAATATCGAGCCATTCAAACAATCCCATAGATACACAGGCAGACATTGATGTTCCAGAGCCTTCTTGGTTAGACAGCTGGCATTCACGGAAAGTTTTTTCATATGATTGGGTAGCATATCTCATGTGATGATTTCATCGCCACACAACACGCCAATGGCTGACGATTCTCACAAGGTTTCATCAGTGGGCAATATCTTGCCTATTTACTACGCCTTTGGAATGTCCAGCAGAATGGGCAAATCCTATGAAGAGTAAGCAAGCGTTTCCGGTGATTATTAACAGACTCTGATGTATTGTGTATATCAACGGGCGAGAACGAACCTTTAGTCTGGATTCCCCGACACGTTGGGTATGGAGTTTGAACTTGGACTGCTTTCCTCATGTCACGACATATAGTGTAGTATCATAGGTTTGAGAACGAGTTATGTATGACATCACTGGTGATATAGTGTATCTATCCCGTAGAATGCACAAATTTTGATACGTCAACCAGTTGAACAAATAGCTTGCTTCAATTGATAGTCACATATAAATATCACAATACCCTCAAGGGCTTTCTTGAAGACGAAATTTAGCCGTCCCACTCTGGCCAATGACGTCCAATTAAATGACATGGTTCAAGCCACAGCCGCCTGTCAAACTACGTCCCACGTCACTAATGGATCTCAAGAGTATAACTTAGAATAAGTATGTACCACATTGACATTGGTGCGTAAAACACGGTTCAGTGAATGGAATCTTCAACTACGGCCCTTCTCATTCCGAAAGCCACATCTGGGTTCTCTCGTGTCTTCATGTCCACTTAAGCCTCTGTCTGACAATTCTATACAGTCGCCCAGGCCCAACATTTGTCATGTTTAACCGGAGGGCATGGAGGGAACTAATATTAGTGCACTTTTCTTACCAACGTTTTTAGGAACGCGAGGGTTCCTCATGTTTATTGAACGGTTATCCATACAATCCCTGACACTCGATTGTCGTCATCGTTCTAGCCAACTTAAATACAAGTTGACAGGAATAACTGTATCCAGAAAAGTCCCCGAAGGATCTCAAAGAATCTATCATAGCATGCAGATATCATTGTTTAATCCCCACATCACATCACACCTCAAAAACGCCCAACACAATGTGTTCTCCTTACCGATCAAAAAGAAACAAAAGACCCCGCCAAAAGGCATATTCTCTTGTCCCTCAAAATCCCCCATTCTTCACCGCAATTACCAATTTCTCATCCCCAAAACCACCCCAAACTTCATAAAAAAAAAGAACAAAACCCCCAATAACAATTTTTTTTCCAACAAACCATGCGCAGTGGATCACCATTGTCGTACTCACCATGGTGTAGTTGGTTATCACGTTCGACTGTAATTGCAAGTTTGCCATCGAAAGGTCACCGATTCGATTTCGGTTGGTGAGAGCATAAAACCCGTCTTTTTTTGTTTCTGCTTTGTGTTATAACCCTAAGTAACCCCTGTCACATGTGAATCGAGAGTCGTTTCGGATAACAACGTCAGTGGTGAACCATGGAGTGTTTCAAGCCATCACGGACCTTGGGAATGTATTTGGCTTTTCAGGGCGGAAGGCAATGGTACCGAGGACTGTGCCGTGCGTGAATATGGGTGTCAGAGTGTTTTGTTTCCTGATCTTTAGTATATAAACATATGTGCTTGCCTCTTTCCTTTTTTGACCTTATTAATCCAGTTTGCATGTACATACATACTTAGCTGGCAACAACTTGCGTCTTATCAGCTTATATACGTACTGTGTGTTTTGCCCAACAACAATCTTTTTTTATCTCACCACCACCAACTATTTGACCAATCTGCGGGGCGGAAGAAAAAGACCAGCACATTGTGTTTCGTCAGTCTTTGTGTATTGAATACATATACGCGCCCAACCTATTTTCTCTTCTTTCTCACTCTTCCTAATTTCCGTCTTCAAACAGCAACAAAATCGACAATGTCTCGCTTAGCATTCTGGTTCCGCAGCGCTCCCGTCGAGCCCGCAGCGCCTAAGGTCTCCCCCGAGACGCTCTTAGACCAGGAAATGGCCGACATCACCGCCGCCTTTCAGGCCACCGAATTAATCATGGATGACGACATGGACGGGGCCGAAGTCCTTTTGAAAGCTGGAGACTCGTGTTACCATCATTTATCACTGAGTGTGATTTCCTTCATGCGGGCGATTTTGGGGTTTGAGAAGGATGTGATGAATGTTGCGTCGGCTTCGTTGTCGGATTGTGAGGTTAGAGCATCGGCGGCACGGACGAGAGCAGAGAAGGAGATTCCAAGGGAGTTGTGTGAGTTGTATCCACCGGGAACAGAGTATACCTTGGTTTTAGCGGAGGCACAATTAATGGGGGCTGTGGTGGGTGTGTTGCATGAGAGTGTTACGCAGGCTTTGAAGAGTTTTTATCAGCTGAGAAAGGCTTATATCTCATTGGAGACATTGGTTAACCAGGAGACTGTTTCTCTCAAGGCTTATCATGAGCGGCAGGCCGCTAAGAAGGTCACAAGGTCTCCTACCGGATCTTTGGATTCTACGGACGATGTTGATACTTTGGTTGAGGGGGTCAGAATTACCACGTTTGCCGATGGTAAACAACCTGTCGATATAACAACAGACGAGACCTTTTCCACGCCTCGTGATGTCTTTATTCACACTGGAATCAACCTTTGTTTCGGCATCCTTCTTTTCATTTTCACCATGGTTCCACCCACGTTTTCCCGTCTTCTCAACATAATTGGGTTCCGTGGTGACCGTCAACGAGGCATCTCACTTCTCTGGGAGAGCACCTCTTTCACCAACGTCCATGGAGCCATTGCCGGGTTAATTCTGTTGAACTATTACCATGGATTATTGGGTTTCAGTGATATTTTGCCAACGGAAGAACATTGGGATGAAGCGGCGAATAGCATTGGATATCCGAAGGAACGTTGTGAGAAGTTACTTGTGGATATGCAGAATCGGTATCCCTCATCAGGACTGTGGCGATTGGAGGAAGCTCGGATTTGTACCGAGAAAGAGGACCTTGCTAGGGCGTTGAAGGTTCTTCAGCGTGATGCACCAACACCAAAGATGAAGCAGATTTCGGCATTACTCATGTTCGAATTGGCATGCGACGCATGGTACGCACAAGAATGGGCTCTGATGAAGAAGAGCTTCCTTGAGGCCGTCGAACTTAACGACTGGAGTCACGCCATGTATTACTATCTCTCAGCTGCTGCTGATGTAGAGATATACCGAGATGCCGTGGCTAAAGGGGATGTCGAAACTGCGACGACAAAAGCTGAAGAAGTGGCCGAGTTACTCACCAAGGTCACTGAGGCCTCTGGCAAAATGAGATTTCTGGCCAAAAAACTGCCTATTGAGCAGTTCTTTGCACGGAAACTAGGCAAGTGGAATCAGAGGGTTAAAGATGCAGCGGCAAAGGGAATCAAATTGGAAATTGTTGATGCAATTGGAGTTTGTCCTGCATTGGAATTGTCAACTTTGACAAACGGGATTAAGAGGATGAATGGGGAACTATGTGAAAAGGCCATGGACCTTATCGATTGGAGTCGTCTCACCGCGCCAAGTGAGATTCAAGAAATCATCAAAAATGACGTCGATGAACGGGGCTCTCATGCCATTTGTAAAGCGTCCTTGACTCGCAAGTTAGGTAAACTATCCGAGGCAAGGGACATTCTTGAGAAGGAGATCTTAAGTAAAGACTCTTACGCCTACAGAGGGGCCACCCGGGATGATTGGATTTATCCATCGGCTCATTACGAACTTGCAGTTATTGCATGGAGAGAAGGATGTCCAGAGGCCGGGTTACAAGCAGGCGGCCGGTCTGATGAAGAGGTTATGACATATAGAAAGGAGAAAATCCTGGAATGTCAAAAACGACTGGATATTGTTAGTAAATGGGAGCGATTCACGCTGGATGCTAGAGTGGGTATGAAGGTTCAAACTGGAATTGAAACTTTGGCATGGATTAGAAAGAAGTTGGAGATTTAGACGAAGTGGAATAATTGTAATTAGAGAATAGTTTCAGTACATCATGTTGTTTCATTTTTATAGAGCATCTTAATCAACACACCCTAACCCTTACATACATATGCAGGTTTAAGTGCGTGGATCGGTTTTTGTAGTCAAATTTGCAGCACTTAGTATATGTCGTACAAAGTGTCAGCAAACCAGACTTGAAATCCGAGACATTGACAATGATTGGATGTGAGGTAAATTCCTAAGTTTCAGGTACCTCTCTTCATGTTCAAAATCGTATGGAAAACTGGCATCATGATGGAATAATGGCGCCCCTTCTAAGACCCTTTGAGAACCCTAATGGTAATTTAACGGGATAACTAGGATTCCCTTGCATTAGATTCTGAACACAGACGTATAGGCGCGTAAACTGGTCTTCGCGTTGATCGGCATGGACTTGTGGTAACAGTGGTGAATTTTAATTACGACGAGAAGGGAAGGGACGGGCGCGAACGAGACGAGGAAGGAGGGAAGCTTTTTGGAAGGAGGTTATTTGGTGATGTTTGAGGTTTTGAGATTGTTGAACTTTTGGTGATGTTGTTTTGTAAGTTGAATGATTCGCTTGGTGGGATGGAGGGGCTGGATTGGTTTGGGCCGAGACAGACGAAGGATGAGGATTGTATTGGATTGGCGGTTTTTGGAATGGACGTGAGGATGGCGTGCGTGGGGTTTATCGGGTCAGCTTTGTATGGGATTTCTTTAGGATGCGTAGGTGCCCTGACTTGTGGGTTTGAAGGTTGTTGTAGAGACGAGAGATATATGTTATGAGGAGTGATAGTATAGCATGAATTTGGAGACGAGACAGGAATAGTTACATGTTAGAAACGTGTATGTAAAGCGAACATGTATGAACACACGTATGTGCCGTCTTCACCTGTCAAGAACCTCGAAATTACAAAAGACTCGACCCGACTGACCCTCAAGATCCTCACTATCTACCGTCGATCCTAAACTTCAAACCAGTCACAAATCATCATCTTCATCTTCATCCCCTGTTCTATTTACTCCTTGCGTCTGCGTCCCTGCGCTTCAAGGTTTCGCTGTAAGAGCAATTTGCAAGGTGCTTCGTGCGTGGTGCGTGTATTGCTGCTTAACCAAACAGAACAGAACAATACGGGCGGGCGGGACTTTTTCCAGAATGGCGTTGCGGCCCCTCCCTTCTTTCTTTTGTTTGTGGGTTAGATATCAGACTCCTTTCTTTTTTTAAAACTACTCCTGTACTCTTTTCTTTCTTTTTGGAAGTTGTATCCCTTTTTTGATTTGACTTGTGATTGGTTCTCAAGGGATTCACTTGCATTTGTTCTTCATCCTTCTATCTTGCATATGGCACGTACATACGTACGTATTGTACACATGACGAATCCCTGAATCGATTCACCTACAAGAACGACGCACACTCTTTCACATTCCCAATTACATTGTTCCAACATACATATTCACAATGGACTACACAATACCCAGTGTCCCCCCTCAAAAACACCAACACGCCCGACAAAAATCCCTCCAACGCGCCGCCATCCGCGTCGACGCAACTTCTCACTCCCATCTAACACGAAACACATCGCAAACCCGCTCGCAACGAACTCCGTCCCGCTCGGCTTCTTCCTCGTCAGATAGACGGCGTCTTCATTTAGGTCCTCCGCCGCCCCCGCCGGTTTTCAACCCGAGGTCCGATTCTTTGAGTTATAGATATGGAGGGAATCCACCACCGGGGAGAACAAATAACTCGGCTTTGTTGGTGGCGCCAGCCTCGCCGGATGTGTTAAATAGCTTGATTGACTCGTTTGCTGTGATTCAGAAGCCCTCGGATGAGTATGATTATCGTGATTCAGATGGCCCATCCCTACGACCGTCTCCTCATCTTTCACCTAGTGGTCCGTTTTCAGCACCACTTGCTTCCCCAGCTAGTTTCCGTGACGGCTTCCCATCTCCCTCTGGTCATTCCCACTTACACGTTCCAGAGCCATCACTGCAAGAAAAAGGTTCATTCGGCGTAGACTATGGGGCCTTCCGTCAACCATCCAAGGAAGAACTCCGCGCCGCATTCCTCAACCCGCTAGAGGATTTATCCGCAGCGCCACCAATAATAAAGACGTCCAAGCCCCCGTCTGGCTACTCTAACCTGACAGCGCCAAAATCGCTTAGTCATAAAGACTCGTCAGGTGGCCTGCGCGCACTCCTTCGGTCAGGGTCGCGTTCAAGGCCAAGTTCACGGAGTAGTAATTGTTCGCGCGACGACCATTCGATTGGAGCGATTTCTGTTGATCGTTCTGGAACACCTGATTTACATCGATCGCGAAGCACTGATTCGTGGGGTCGCGCTAGTTCAACGACAGGGAATAAATCTGCTAATAATACGGTGGGCGCGAGTGCGAGGAATCATCGGGGTTTGATGTATATGTCTTCCAAGGAGCGATTACGCGAGACGGAGCGCGAACGGGAAAAGAAACGAGCTTCTTTTGGGACGACGGGTGGGGGGATGAACTTTTCTATGATTTCTTCACCGGAGTATACGGCTACTTCGCCTGGGCTGAGACCATCGGCGCCATTGGCCGAGATTCCTATTACCGAGGAACCTTTGAGTCCTGTTGATGATTCGGATGGTGGCCATGGATTCCACTTGAGTAGCAGTCCGATTCCGCCCATTCCAGCAGGCGATATTGCGTCACCGAGAAATATCCCGACGAGAGAAAGTTCATTACGGAGAACACCTGGGGCGCGTCGCAGTTCAGCGCGGAATTCGAGAAGTTCAAGTGCCAGGGATCAATCTTACGATCGGGAACGGGAACGTGAACGTGAAAGAGACTACGCGCGGGATATGCAGGATCATACAGATAAGCGACCAACACGGTCTAATTCGGCATTTGGAAGACATCGACGGAGTAAGAGTAGTTTGGATGGGGATATCGGTGGGAAGAGGGGTGTTACTCCTGATTCATATGGTCAGAGCTATGGAAGTGCGGGGTATCATGGAAGTGGAAGGGAGAGTCCGGCGGTTTCATCGGGGAGGAAAACGCCTTTGCATCGGAGAGTATCTGACAGTTTCAAGCCTAAGGCTGCTACGGTTTCTGAGGATGGAGAGTATCAGCATGCTTTTACTCTAGACGATGAAGGTGCGCCATTCCCAGCCGTTGCGCAGAATCGGAGGAGGGAAGATGAGATGTTGATGGATAAGGTTAATCGGAGACGGAGTGGACGGTTCAGTACTGATGCGGCGGAGTTGAAGATGAAGAGAAGTTCATCGAGACTGAAGAGACTCTCAGCGTCAGGACTATCTTCCCGTACAGAGGATGGAGTGATATCTGCCAAGGAACAAAAAGCACGGGAAAAGGAGGAACGGAAACGGGCTAGCTCGGTGGATATGCCGGAACGACCTCAAAGTGCGGATTCGATTGACGATGCCGTGGAAAGTTATTTGTGTTCGAGTCGGTTATCGCAAAAGATTCGTCACCCACAGACTGGTCGGGTTATTTCGTTTTCTGAAGTTGGTGATCCAGAGGGAAGTGCGGTTTTCTGTTGTGTGGGTATGGGGTTGACACGGTATATCACGGCTTTCTACGATGAGTTGGCTTTGACGTTGAAGTTACGAATTATTACGCCGGATAGACCTGGTGTGGGTGAATCGGAGGCTTACAACGACGGGACTACGACGCCGTTGAGTTGGCCTGATGATGTATATGCCATTTGTCAGAGTTTGAGGATCACCAAGTTTAGTATCCTTGCACACTCTGCTGGTGCTATCTACGCGTTGGCTACAGCATTGAGAATGCCGCAACATATTCGGGGACGTATCCATTTGTTGGCTCCGTGGATTCCACCGTCACAGATGAATGTGTTTGGAACATCTCAAGCATTACCGCCTACCAATGCTATTCCGACTGCACAGAGAATCCTTAGAGCTTTACCGACTCCGTTTTTAAACATTGCGAATAGTTCGTTTATGACTGCTACCAGTTCTTCTATCACGTCGTCACTTCCTAGGACACCAAGACGTAAAGCTAGAAGAAGCGCAGCTAACGCGCAACAGAAAGTGGCGGCTAACTTTGATAAGGAGAATGTTCCTTATGCTGGGAAGATGGTTGGTGATATGGGAGATGGTCCACCAGACAATGGGAGCCCCGAAGGACCTGATTCGAATACAAGAGTTCTTACGGCGGCGTTTGATGCGTTGGCTGATAAAGAGCGACAAGCTATTTATGATGAGAGATTGACTCATTCGATTTGGGAACTTGCTACGACGGGAGCGAACCCGGCTGTGGACTTATTAGTTTGCTTGGAGAGAAGACACCAGATTGGATTCCGTTATGTGGATATCACAAGGCCAGTGGTGATTCATCATGGCTCTAGAGATACCAGAGTTCCGGTGGATAATGTACGTTGGTTGGGAAAGACAATGAGGCGATGTGAAGTCCGAGTGCTTGAAGGTGAAGGTCACGGACTCATGGCTTCAGCACAAGTCATGGGCGGGGTTTTAATGGAGATTGCTAAAGAATGGGATGACGTGTTGAGACTTGGTAATGACGGGTTAGGACCGGGGACATTAGCTGGGACTTCTAGAGGGCGTCGATGAATTATGGTGATAATTAATGAGAATATATAATTTGTTTCTTTCAAACTATGTAACTATGTAACCAAAAAAATTAGTCTCCTTTGATCGTATTCGAACTATTGGGGTCTGTCACGTGCTGTTGTTATCCCTTGTCGATGATTGGTTGACGGGGGTCGTCCGCATGCAGAAACCACTACGCCATGGGTTGCAAATTTTCTGGGAAAAAAAAGTAGGAGGCGTTAGTGGCGATGTATATCTGGACTGGAGTGAAAAGTGGAAGTGGGGACTAACTTAGACGAATGCGCAAGTGGATGCCGATTATTTTCGACGCGATTGTTTCTGCAGTAACTACAATACTTTTTTTTATCTTGATTTTGAAGGACATTTGAAGACTTTTCAACTTGTGACGGGTCTTTTGAGGAACTTATCTTTTTGTATCATCATTATTGAGATTTTGTTGTTTCAACTACGCTGTTTATATAAAATGTCCAGCTTTTTAAATCCCGCTCGGCGTGGCGGAACCCCCGCTCAAAATGCACCACAACCCGGTACAAGCGCATCGTCAACGGCTCGTCGTCCGTCAATTGGTCGACCGAATCTGATTCGGGCCATGCGTGAAGGGAACCCACGGAGATTCACGACGGCGCCACCCACGGGGGCATTGGGGTTACAAAGACCAGCTACTTCGGGGCCGGCCAAGGCGTCAAGTTCCAGACCGTCATGCCCGAACAAAAATTGTCCAAGACCGGATGTTGTGGAGGGGATTTGTCGGTCTTGTGGTCGTGTGGTGGATGATTCGAATATTGTGTCGGAGGTTACCTTTGGAGAAACGAGTTCGGGAGCGGCGATGGTGCAGGGGAGTTTCCTTTCGGCGGATCAGGGTGGGATGAGGAGTCTTGGGGCGAATTTTCGGAGGGTCGGTGGCGGGGGAAGTGATGAGCGGGAAAAGAGTATTCGGGATGCGAAGATGCTTATTTCGGGGTTTGCGGCGCAGTTGAAGTTGAGTGATGGGTTGGTTAACACGGCGGTTCAGGCGTTCAAGTTGGCGTCTAATGCGAACTTTATTCAGGGTCGTTCGTTACCTGGAGTTGCGGCGGTGTGTCTTTATGTGGCGTGTAGAAATGAACCGCCGTGTAAGATTATGTTGTTGGATTTGGCGGATTTGGTACATATCAATGTGTTTAAGCTTGGACGGACGTTCAAGGCTTTTAACAAGGCGATTCCGATATGTAACGGTGGTTTGGAGCCGGTGTATCCTGAGGATCTGATTTATCGGTTCGCGAGTAAGTTGGAGTTTCAGGGACAGACTATGAAAGTTGCGGAGGACGCTGCTAGATTGGTTAAGCGGATGAGTAGAGATTGGATGGTGATGGGAAGACGACCAAGTGGTATCTGTGGAGCTTGTTTGTTAATGGCAGCACGGATGAATAACTTCCGAAGAACGGTTCGGGAAGTTGTTTACATTGTTAAGGTTACCAATCATACTATTCAGTCGAGATTGGAGGAGTTCAAGGTTACTGAGTCAAGTAATATGACGGTGGAAGACTTCTTATCGCAAGATCTATTGGAGAGTTCGCATGATCCGCCTAGTTTCTATAAACAGTCGGCGGAGTATCAAGCAAAGATGAAGAGTAAAAGTCGCAAGCGGAAGAGACCAGTTGAGACTCTTGAAGACGTTCCAGAGGAACCTGTTAGCCCCGTTACTGTGGTTAATAGTGAGCATCCTGTTGATCCTGCGTTAGATGGGCTGGTTCCGAGAAGACTTGAGGAGGGAACTTCGTTGCCTTCTTCACCGATGAGACCGGCTCCGTTGGCTGATATGGGACTTATGGATCCGGATAGTTCGGTAGCGTTGACTTCGTTGATTCGGAACTTTGGTGATGGTGTTGATGAAGGGGGTGTTGTCGAACCTATGATTCCGGCTGTGACGTCTGGAGATCCTGATGATGTTGATAACGAGGTTGTTGAAGCGCAAATGACCAACCCGGGAAGTGAGGATACCAAGACAGGAAAGAAAATCACCATGCCGATTGATGATGATTGGGAGAATGAAGAGGAGGATCTCATGGCGGAAATTTCGGAAATGGTGAATGACCCGCATACCCAGGAACATGCCGACCGGTTCAATGAGGCTCAAAAACGGGCGTTGGAACATACACGACACGCATTATCTTTGCAACCATCTAAAAACGTCAGTATGGCAGCACAAGTTCTCGAAGACGAATTTGCAGATGACCCGGAAGTTCTCAACTGTTTGTTATCAGAAGAGGAAGCCCGTCTGAAGGAGCAAATCTGGAGTAACATGAACAAGGACTGGCTTCGCGCCCAACAAGAGAAAGTGTTCCGGTTGAAAATGGAACGGGACAGACCAAAGCAGACTAGACGGAGAAAGAAGAGACCGAGAATCGGAGAGGGTCAAGCTGAGCCGGCGGGGAGTGCGGCGGATGCGGCGGTTAGTGTTATGAAGGAACGGGCAATTTCTAAACGTATCAATTATGATGCTATTAGAAGTTTGTTTGATATTGGAGAGGGTGATGAGGAACAAGGTGAAGGCGACGGAGAAGAAGAAGAAGATGAACAAGTTGATGAGAATGAGAATGAGTTTGAGGCACCTGGGAGTCCGGAATATGGTGATGTTGAAGGAGACGCTGAAGGAGACTATGATGATGATGGAGAAGAATATCACGAGGAGTATGAATAACTTTGGTTGTAACAAGTATATTTACAACTAAACTAGGTTTCTACACGGTAGAAACAAAATAGGTGTTTAAATGGATATGATGGTATGAATAGAATCAATAGAATAATGCATCGTGTCGTCGTCAATCATTTTCAAGTTTTCTGATGTTTTTGTTTGTTTTTTTGAAACGGGGAGGTGATGAATGAAAACAAATGTCGCCAGCGAGTGAAAATCAAGAAAAACAAATCAGAACAAGACAAATCAACATAGCAAAATCATGAAGAAAAAAACAAAAAACAAAATGCAAACGTCCCCAAGGTGTCTAGATCATTCGAGCTTCAGTCTCACCTGCCCCCGTAGCTTCAATAACGTCATCGACATGGTTACACAATGCAACAAATAGGTCGAAGAACAACTTACTACCACCACGTTCCATTTCCCGTTGGAGAGTCCCACTTCGCTTGAACGTGCCTCGACATCTTATGATCAAGGCGAGATAATGAGCACGAAGTCTAGAATCCGAGTCTGGGGTATTCGCGTAGGCGTATTGTGCTGAGCGGAGGATAGTAGCCACGTCGATACCGGATTGAAGACCTTGTTTGCGAAGACAGAGACGGGAAAGGCCCGGGAGGAGGTAGGTTGTTGCGGCGCAGTAGATGACGGTTTCGCGGAGTAGAGGAGGTTGATTTGGGAGGGTTATTGTGGGGCAGACGGATTGGAGATGACCGGGGGCACGGGGTTGTTTTTGTTTTTGGGGGGGTGAATTTGGTGGGGTTGGAAGGGAGACGTGCCCGTAGGGGTTTGTTGATGTAGATGGGGTTTCGGAGTCTTCTAGTTCCCAGTCTCCGGAGGAGGATCTCTGAAGACGGGGGTAGTATTCCTCGGTGTAAAGGAATTCTAAGATGACGGAGAAGACTTCAGGGACTTCATCTGGGAGAGAAATTCTCTTATTGGCTACATGTTGACCAACAGAGGAATTCGGTGAAGAAGGTAACCCACGTAGAATAGATGCGAAATAAGGAGACTTGCAAAGAACATGTTCATGCGCCGCAAACAGTCTCTTCTCCACACCAACCGTGATCGTCACAACGGGGGAACTCTTAACCGAAGGTACAATATCCGACGCGTTACTATTCGCCGTGCGTCCTGTCGTAGTAAGTGTCCGACCCTGCGCATCCGTCACGGAACGAAGACGAGATGGGTTCTTCAGGGTTGTTGAAGTGGCCGGTTTAGGTCGGAGGGTACGAGGCTTCTCAATTCGAGAGTCTCGAGTGCGGAAGGGACGGAGAAACATCTTGAGGAGACGGGATGGGGAAGTGAATGGAGAAGGAGTGCCCGAGGGCTGAGGGGGGGATTGAAGGGACGGAATTGTGACGGACCGAGTCAGTTAAGACGCGGTGTAAAGGGAAGAAAAAAAGAAGGAAAAGAAAGAAAGAAAGGGACAAGGTCGTCACGACTACGTACAAGACGAGTTGAGACAAGAAGTGACCTTGTAGAAAGAAAAGAATAAAGAAGGTGGAGGTGAAGAGGAAAAGAAAGAAAGAGAAATGAAATAGAGTGGGTGGCAATCTGGGTTATATAGTGAGAAGTGAAAAGGATAGGTGCATATGAGATTTGATTGGTTGGTTGGTTGGTTGCTATGTATGTGTGTGTTGTATTGGGATTGTTTGTGGCGGGATGGATTCTACCAGGCTGGATTTGGGGGATTTATTTATATGTATGTATGTGAAGGTGTATTACAGCCTAATCATGTATATCTACAAAGATACATACCCAACGAGGCCTCGGCCATGTTACTCATTTTCTTCAACTTGTCAACTCTCAAATCTTTTCCACCGCCTCACTTATCACCCCTCCTCCGTAGCCCCACATCTACTCCGTCCCTCCGGCCGTTTTCACCCCCTCTTTCATAACCGCCTCATTGTCGTGACCTATCCCCGTTTATCTCTTCTGATTCGTTGGGAATACATGATCCTTATGCGACATTATTGACACCCTTGTTGTGTGACACTGGGGTAGGGTGTGTTAGGGTTGCATGACTGTGAATGTGAGGCGGATTGAATTGGATGACAGATGGGTTGGGGAAGATTGTGACTCAGGGACATGGTAAGGCGACTTCTAGAAGGGTGTATCTAGTGGTAGACTGTTTTGTTTGGTGGTGTCAATGTTATTAGCATTCATGACAAACTTCACTGAGTTCACGACCAATAGTAGGGTTACCAACATGAAGAGGGTTACATACCCAGGTATAATCACCATGTCTCGGTAATTATAAACAAGAGTAGTTAAATTAGATACAAGTTGTCTAGGTGACCTATATAACCAATCATTTACACGAACTATACTTATATAAACACTTCACCGAGTAGACAATCCTTAAACTCCCTCTTCACTTCCTCCCCCACCATCCACACACTTCAAAATGAGCTACAACCGACTCAAGCTCGACCTTGAAGACACCCAAAACGCCTTCCATCTTTGCACAAAATGTCCACCCGACGAATTCTCACCTAACGGCCGTATGGCACCCGCCTACGAATTCGGGAGGACTAAAACCGGATTAAGAAAAAAAGCATGTACCCGCCACGACAAACCAGAGTCATCAACATCTAAGAAACGTCGCTGTATTGATGAGAATTCTCCACCAACGAAGAAGTGCCGTTCGGAGAATAAAGAAACGGCGGTGTTTGTAAAGAAAGCTGTTCTCAAGGCAAAGGTTTCCAGAAAGACTTCGGTGGTTAGTCGGATTCTCACTGATGAACTTGACTATGTCTCTCAAGAGTATGAAATACTCAAGGAAGAAGATTTCACAATGTCGCCCGAGGAATGTGCCGCCATCAAGGCGAGTCCGCCACCATTCCCCCATATAATGCCTTGGGATAGGTCCCAAGTGCACTGAGACTCTTTCAAAAGCCTCATTATGAGGTCATATAATGGTCATACGGTTAGTACCATGACATCCCACCCATACTTCCAGTATAACTAACGCCCCTCAGAAAACCTCACAACTTGTTACTGTAGAAGCCATATACCCCTTCTGCCTGGAAGATCCCGGTTATCACACCTACAAAAGCTCTGCAAAGTCTAGGATGGACGCCTTCCGTGATCTCGGGAGAGATATCTCAGAAAATATCGCATTACACATAGGCTATAACTTCAAGTCTATGTCCTTTACAAAAGATATGCTTGGGCTGGTGTCATCCTGGGTTTGTAATCAGGATTCTCGATTACCTTGTACTTCTGTATCCGACGAACACGGCCGACATCATACTTGTAAGAGCGAAATGGTGATGATTTTTATGGATAGGATGCCCTATGTCCTTGTGAGATATAACCACGAGATCCACGGGCCATATGTCCCAAGGAAACCAAATCCGAGTATAGTGAGATTCATTAGAGGGCTGTTACGCGTTGACGGTAACATGTATGATGGGTGGGAACAGTATGGTGTCTTGGGACAGGTGACAGACTCAAAGATGCCTGGTGCAAAAGACGTTTGTTTGGGCCAGGTGGAGATGATTCGGCGGGAAATGATACAGGAGGGCTGAGCGACGGTGTGAAAGTTGGACCGTTTACTTTTGAAGGAAGATCTAGTGTGATGATGAGGGTTTCCCGTCGGACAACTAGATGGGGTTGGCCTTGTATTGAGATTGGATGAAGAACAGCCTCACTCATATCTTATCATGGATGGAACTTCCATTACTGGCCATATCGGAGTAGGCTCTACAGAGTCAACCCCAGCCCAACAATGAAGTCAGGCGATTTGCTCCCTCTTCATTCAACGCCATCATTGCCCACCCGGCACTCACAGATAAGCCACGCAAATAGCATTCTTAAATAAGCTTAATTCTGTTAGTCAATCACCTACACAAGGCGACTAAAAATCTAAAAGGCCGTTTTACTGTGAGGGGTCATGCATGGTTAGTAATCACCTAAAACAAGGCGACACATGAATGGGCGGGTGAATGTTTATCCGGTTGGGTATAAAGTGACTTACACCGAGTTTTCGACGTCATATGTGGAAAAAAAAAGGTTAGTCACTTGGATAAGGCGGGAATAGATACTAAATTTGTTCTAGATTCTTCGAAATATGATGACTCTTCCTTTTGAAACGAGGCGTTGAAGACTGGATTTCTACATACAAGGCGGCGCGGATGTAGATAGGAATCGGGAACATGTTTGAATTCATCCGTCCGAGGAGATAGATCAAGAGCCTAGAATACCTTGACGGAGCTATACATACACCGAGGGTTACAAATCTACAACCAGAATTGCTAGGCTTAGAAACCAAGGCTGCGTTTAAGAGCCGGCATAGCCGACTATCTGCGCGGCTATAAAGGCCTTGACGAGGCGGGTATATAAAAGGTCTTTAGAATATATACATATCTACTAATAGGTCACTTCCTCACCACATGAAACGACCCGTAACTAAAGGTCACCAAAGTAGGTCTTGAAACTCACATAGATTCACCTACATACATAGCCACCTTACTTCCTCTTAACCACCTTCTTCTTCTCTGCTCCCGACGCCTTAACAACCTCCTCCTTAACCTCCTCCTCAGAATCCTCCTTCTTCTCATCTTCCTCATCATCATCACCGCCCTGTCCAAACTCATTAACCCTAGTATAATCAATGCGATAAGCCCATCTCTGGTAAATATACACAAAGAAGATCAAATCATCTCTCAACGTAGCAAGACGATGTAAAAAGGGCATTTTAACAGTGAATGCGAATAGGTCGTCAACAAAAGTGTTGAGGAACTTGTACATCATTGCCTTGCCGGGCATATGAGCGACTGATTTCAAACGGTAGTTAATGTACAGAGAGGGTACCATGAGAAGGAATCCATAGGCGTAGACGGAGCCAACGAGCGTGGTGAGAACGTAGGAGTACCATGACTTGTGGCTGTCGTAGATGAGCGAGTAGATTGCATATGCAGCCAGAAGGGGAACTCCAGCCATGTACATATACTTAAACGCAATCTCATCATACTCCTTCGTTTTAACCTCCGTCTCAGACAACTTATTCTTATCCTCAAACTTAATAGTCCAAGGAAGTAGACTACCCGCAGCCGAAGCCGTAATAACAACGTTAACAATGGTTGTAACCTTCCACAACTCAATGACAATCCCAACAAACTGCGATCCAAGAATCATCCAACTGGTATTCTGCTGGTTATCAATCAGATACAAGAGAATAACACTCTGCATGAACACATTAGCAAGGATACTCCGGACCGAAATACCCACATTATCCTTCTTCTTCCGATAATGTGAAATATCCGAACCGAAAGCTAACGTCTCAAGAATCATATGTAAAATCGAAACAACAACCGTGATACCCAGCAAGATAGGGTGAGTATCAAGAAGGACATTCTTGATCATCTCAATCTCACTACCGTCGCCACCACCGGGCGTCGTATGACCCCAGGCACTTTGTCTCAGAGTTTCCTTGTTGGATAACTCAATAGACGCGATAGTTTTGAATTTCCATGCCGAGATGTTATCAAGGGTAATCCGAATAGGCAACTCCGTAACCGTCGAATTCACCGGGTTCATATGTTCAATCAGCTGCCAAAACTGATTAACAAACAAAACAGGATAATACCATCCATTCTGACCCGTCCCATCTCTCGCCCCCGTAGCCTCCAACACAGTAAACGCCTTGGCAGTGAAATGCGCATCATGGAAGTTAAAAACCCCCATATTCGGGACGAACTCCAGCGAGATATTCGGATGATAGTACGACGCAACAGTCGGTCCAAGAGCTCTCAATCTGGCCTCCTCGGCAAGTTCCTCCTCAGTAGGCGGCTGGTCGTCTAATAAGTTCCGCGTCTTGAATTCCCTCTTCTTAGGCAAGTATTGGGTAATAGGATACGCAAAGTGAAAAGCCGTAGCGGGATCCCAAGCCGGTTGAGCCGGATCCAACTCTGCACCTGACAGACCCACGAAGAAATGACCCCAGATAGTCCCATTATTCCTCGAGGCTGTAGGAACCGGGAAAACAGCCTCGATGACTCTCTCCTCACTCCAATCCGCCAAGTCAAAGCCCGTCTCATTCGCCACGATAAACTGCGCCGGTGTCTTAGCCAATGCAGCGCCCTTGTGGGAGGAAGACATAGTCACCACCAAATCCAGCTTTGAATCCTCCGCCCAAATCGGGGCTACACGGTGCGGGATAGGAGCGTATGAAGCACCCTCATCTAACATCTTAGGCCGCGATTGGAAAGGCGGGATATCAGATACCACAGGCACGTTAATCACCTGACCATTCGCATCCGTCACAGCCTGTGTCGGAGCCGCCGGTTTCGCAAAAAGTTGGACACCGGCATTAATAGCCATATAAAAAGCGCCACCAAGCATAACGCGTTGGAGGAGGGACATCTAGAATAATTAGCTTCATCCTCACCAACCCACTTCAAAGAAACTCACCCCCTCCTCTTGACCAGGAGCAGCCGGTTGTTCAGCCATCTTGATCTACTTGCACAATCACTTTCAAACCGCCAAACTCCCGAATGTTGTCTGTCCTCTGAACCCCGTCATATACCACCCAAAACCCCAAACAACCCTAACAGCCCCAGTCAGTCAACAACATGCGCAACGTCAGCTCAGCCTCGCGACAACCCCACCAAATGAATCGAGATAATTCCCCTCCTCATTCATTAGTAGCAGAACAACCACACCAACGAAACCGAACAACATGTCTGAATCTGCGAAACCGACTGAACCTAAGGTTCCCACTGTGACTGGGGAGGACGATGAGTTTGAAGATTTTCCTACTGAGGGTGTGTTTAACTAGCGCCGAGCGATGGCTGCATAATTACGTTGGGGAGTGAAGCTAACTGGTGATTTACTGATGGATAGATTGGACGGCTGCTGAGTCTGAAGCTGCGGCTACGAATGCTGCGTCGCAACATCTTTGGGAGGAGTCTTGGGATGATGATGACACGAGTGATGATTTCTCTGCGCAACTGAGGTACGCCGTATGCCCTGACACTATTACAATCTAAGCTAACCATATTCATTACATTCACAGAGCCGAGCTGCAAAAGGTTGACGCGGCGAAGAAGCGGTAGATACATTCAACAACACCCACTCACACTCCCATAAAGATACCATAAATCACAATTCATTTAATTTTAATCCTCAAATTGTCATACAAATTTATTCATAAAGACCTACGGCCACTATTTTACCATCACACTTAGTTCTTCTCAGAAAGAGCAACAACACCGGGAAGAGCCTTACCCTCGAGAAGCTCCAGGGAAGCACCACCACCAGTGGAGACGTGGCTCAGCTTGCTCTCAACACCGTACTTGGCAGCAACGGTGGCAGTGTCACCACCACCAATGATGACAATCTTACCAGCCTCGCAGGCAGCGACAGCAGAGTCCAGAGTAGACTTGGTACCGTTGGCGAACTTCTCCATCTCGAAGACACCGCAAGGGCCGTTCCAGAGGATGGTAGAAGACTCATTGATGGTCTCGCGGAAGAGCTCAACAGACTTGGGACCGCAGTCAAGACCCATCCAGTTCTCGGGGATACCCTCAGAGTCAGAGGCAAGGCCAGTGTTGGCAGTGGGGGAGAAGTCATCAGCAGTGACGAAGTCGACGGGAAGGACAACCTTGACGTTGTTCTTCTTGGCCTTCTCCATGAGGGTGGCAACGTTCTTGAAGCCAGCCTCGTCGAAGAGAGAGGTACCAATGGGCATGTTCTGGAGAGCCTTCTTGAAGGTGAAAGCCATACCACCGCAGACAATCAGGGTGTTGACCTGGTCAAGGAGGTTGTCGATGAGCTGGATCTTGTCAGAGACCTTGGCACCACCAAGGATGGCAAGGAAGGGGCGCTGGGGGCTCTCAAGGGCCTTGGCGAAGTACTCAAGCTCCTTCTTCATGAGGAAACCGGAGGCCTTCTGGGGAAGATCGACACCGACCATGGAAGAGTGGGCACGGTGAGCGGTACCGAAAGCGTCGTCTGCGAGAGAGTTAGTGTGTGTTTAGGAATATTTTGGGACGTGGAAAACTCACTGATGAAGACATCACCAAGAGCAGTGAGGCCCTTGCGGAACTCAGTGACCTTAGCGGGGTCGGCCTTGGTCTTGACACCGTCCTTGGACTTGGCAGAGCCTTCCTCCTCAATGTGGAAACGCAGGTTCTCCAGAAGGACAACCTCGCCGTTGGCGGCCTTGTTGACAATAGCCTCGACCTCAGGGCCGACGGATCCGGGAGCAAGAGTGACCGACTTGCCGAGAAGCTTCTCGAGCTCAGGAACGACGGGCTTCAGGCTGTACTTCTCGTTGACCTCACCGTTGGGGCGACCCAGGTGGGACATGAGAATGACGGACTTGGCACCGTTGTCAATGGCATACTTGATGGTGGGGATGGCACCGGCAATACGCTGGTTGTTGGTGACGTTCTTGTTGGCGTCAAGGGGGACGTTGAAGTCGACCTGAAGAGAGGTTTCTGTTAGTTTTGTGGTCTTCGTGCTGTTGTCTCTAACCCGAAACAGTCAACCCTGGCTTCTACTAGAAGCAAGCCTAAGCGCATAGCTTATAGACTGAAAAAAGCAACTGTAGCCGCGCCAGGAAGCGCGAATTTGCCAAGGTGGGGTCAAGGAAAGCGAGGGAAGGTATTCGATTAAAAGGCAAGAGCGAGTCGAAAACAGAAGACGATACTGGAAACGAACTCAAGATTTCCCTAGAATCTGATAGAAAAACATACACGGATGAGGACACGCTTGTCCTTGAGGTCAACCTCGTTAATGGAGAGCTTGTTAGAAAGAGACATGATGAATGATATGTATGGTTTTAGAAAAAAATCCAATGAATCAGAGAAAGAAAAAAAAAGGAAAAAGAAAGAGAAGAATGGAAAAAAGGAAAATCGACCAAGGAATCAAGCTCTAGATAAATGGAGATTGATTGGGAGCCTCTAATCCACGCACCTGCTTGCTATAATGCTCTAATGACTGCTTTTGCGGTGGTTACTACCAGGGTGGTAGAATGAAAACCCCGCCTGCTGAGGCAGACATGCAGGGACCCCGCCGGAAGTTACCCTGGGACGATGAAGGGGAGGGGACGAGACACCCCACTTTGTGCTCCCACCTTGGGAAAAACCAGGGCGCATGAGAAGGATGGAAAGATGAAAATGATTGACAGGTTATTGGGTAGTTTGAGCTAAGGAGTTTGACAACCTGTTTGTGATATCACGATAGTGGTGTTGAAATGTATATATGTATGTAGATATCACCCCACTTCATAAAGCCAGGTTATTACCCTCAGCACAGACGGCACAATTGCGGTGTTTTCACCCTGGTTGGGAGTTCCAACGAGGTAAGTCCGACTTGAGAGTTACAAGCTACGTCACAGCCATCGTATGAGAAAGTGCATACCAAGTAGGCAGGAGTGCTTCGGACGGACGGTAGCAGAGCCTCAGCCCTTAGCGGGGTAAATATGTATTTAGACGATAACCGAGGCCGGAAACATGGCGGGTCAAAAGGGTGTGTGACGGAGTTTGAGGGGCTGGTAGATTTGAATATCAGGTGGATAATGTCAGACCATATGGCTTGGCTGGTTTATTGTCGGACTGACTAGATTAGGTGGAACAATCGAGAAAGATTGGAGTATGTTTGAATCCAAGGCGCTTGGCCATTCCTTGAAGACCAACATGGACTACACAGGCGAAACATGAAGGATCATGCATATGTATGAGCGTAATTCTAATCTATTGTAAATACTTTCTCTAAGCCAATGTAATATCCGCCGGTCTTTCTGAAATTTCTTCATCCTCTGCTGCATTACTTAAAGATAGATAGGCTGTCCAAGCAATCCCCACAGTTGAAACAAAGGGCTAACCTCGTTAGTATGCCATCGAAATCATGTTTAACAAAGAACTTACAAGTTGAAACCTAACTGGAATAAGCCGAAAGTTAATAACCTGAACGGCAGGCCAAACCATCCAGTTAACCTTCAAGGTACTCCACCACATATCATCAAGTTTCCTTTTGATAGCCTTGAAATTGCCACCTTCCAAAGCCGTCATAGCCGAGAAGAAGACAGCCACACCAACAGGTGAAAAGACAAGTTGATCAGCAACCACCCGTCTAATCGCCGGCCCCATAGATGACCCAGCTTCCGACATTGGGAAAACCCGGCTTAAACCACTGAACCACATGAATTGAACTGGAGCCATTGCTATTCCGTAAGTAATAAAACGGGAGAGCCGGATGAAATCAAATTGTGCAGCGGGGCTAGGCGGGTCAATGATGGTTTCCTTGGGTTTATCCTTTTCTGCGAGTTCGATGCCATCTATAGGTCTGAAAGCCGGAGACGCCGGCGGAGATGTCCCGGAGGGTGGTTCGAAGGTTGTTTCGAGGGATGTTTGATAACGTCTATACGCAGCATCAGCCTTGAAAGCAGTCAAGGTCTGAGCTACAGCATCAGCAATACCACCCAGTATCCCGTTAACAACCATAGTTGTCACGACCGGTCTCTTCGCATAATGAGAGTTAAAAACAGCCAAGTACTTTGTCAAAATCGCCATTATCAAAATCCATACGACGATATAATGAAGCGGCTATCATAACCTGTTAGAATCCCATCACGGCTTATATATCAATCAAACCCCGCGTGTGTCTCATTCATATCGATATCAAAGGAATCGATGCATCCAGCCCGAGCCTGGCCAAGCTAACATAATAAATGACTCCATATCGAGAAATGACGGGAAATTTCGAGAATTGATGAATTGGGAAGGACCCTTGTCTCTCTGGTTGAAGGAGCGATCGTGGGTGTTTACATGATTCCGACTTGGCAAGTAGGTAGGACGAAACGAGTAAAGCAAACACCAAGACTTACAATGTACCCGCGAAAACTGCGGTTCATGAACCGCCGTCGGGCGATATTTATATGGTAATCCAGCGGCATGATGATGGTGATGGAGTATCCCAATGAAAAAAAAAAAGCGATAGATGAGTTTCAATTGTCAAGAGAAGTTCAGATTGAACATGTTTGGAAGAAATATATGTAGTTACTACATTTTGTAGCTTAGCTGACGTAATTTGCCTCAGTAATGTTCCATGTGCCGTCATGGCCATATCAGGGAATAAATTAGCGGGTTGTATAGCTGTATGTCTTGAAATTTAGTGTCTTTGACTGGGAATTTTCCGTGTGTGTTGGTTCTGGGGAATATATACAAGTCGTGATACGGGAAATTGACGATCGGAAATCCGGCAGTTTCAATGGTTGTACGGCGTTGTTTGAAAAGTCGAAGACATGAACATGTAAATGTCCAAGAATAGATGTGGGGCCGGACTTATAAACGGGAGGATCCACTTTTTATAGATTCCCGGCCGAAAGTTGCACGGGAGCGATTTGACAGGGGTGGTTGGAGATGGCGTATTCAGGACTGTTTTTGGAGTCGAGGTATATCAACCCCGGTTATGCATATAGAAGACGATCGGGAACTTTCAAACAAGAGACAAACATGGTATTCACCTAAACCACTAAATTAGACTAAATCCTCTCTCTGAATAACAACATATTCTCTCTCCAAAACGCCATCACGACTTCCCATCTTCTTATCCGCGCCCGATGTCACCAACCCCGTTCCAAACTGAGCAACTCCCGAGTCCCCCACACCAAACATATACAACCCCAAAGCCGCCGGTCCTCTCTCCTCAAAGCCCACCGTGTCAACCGACATCTCCGAACTCGATCGGGAGCTCTCACTTCCATAGACCGACTCCTTGGATACACCCATGGCAGCGATAAGTCCCGGGTTGAAAGCCCGATGCTCTGGAGAAACAGCAGTGTTAATAGGCGAGTGGGTTTCGATTTCGTTGGAACGTATAGCACAGGCTATTCCACTGGCCCCCCAGGCGTTACGGTATGTAGAGGAGAGGGAACTTGCGGATGATGAAGTGGAGAGATGACGTCTGGGGATAGGAGAGGTGGAACGGTGCTGGATGTGGCCTTCGTCGAATGGGATGCAATGAGCATAACTCATCTCCGTACCATCCATTTCAACTTCCGACTGGACCTGTCTCTTCTCTGCCTGATCAACACCATGACTTGGTGTTTCTTCCCAGTCCATAGACGTGAGAACCTCTTTATCAACACCCATAACATCCCCAACAAGCTCCAATACTACCTCCCGAAAATCACGTGGCATCTGGTTCTTCTGGTACTTCGCACTAAGCACAGACAACCGGTTAAGACGTTCAGTTACATCAACGATCGTCTCTCTCGCCTGTATCTTCACCAACTCCGAGATCGTCTCATCAAGGACCTTTGAAGGACCAGGGGTCATGCTAAACCAGTTAGTACCCCAAACCCCCATCGTGTAACAGATCAACTTACTACCTCTCACTGATGAATTTGCCGACTTCCATTATACTAGTAACTAGATTGATAAAGAACAAAACAAAAAAGACAAAAGACCCAAACAGTCGGGATTTCTTACTTTAAATACACTTTGTCTCAGTCCCTATCACAGCTAGCTTAAAGCATCAGCCTCCAACCTGACCTAGCCATCAGCACGGTACATTCCAAATCTGCACCACGTCACGTCACATCACATCCAAACCAAGCCTGTAAGCGTCAGCCCCGAATCTGACTGTCCAATGAGACAAATCACTCTCAATGTAAGCAAAGGGCGAAACCCAACAAAATACAACCTTATGCATGACAACCTAATGACGTCAAATATTGAAAAGCAAATATACAAGTATCTATGTACATAGGTACGTATGAACCTACCCAACTATTCCTCTATTCGTCATCATCCCACATTTCCTCATCCGATGCCTCAGCGTCAGCACCAGCCTGTTTAAACTTTTCATACTCATCCATATCCATATCCGACCAATTAACGTCATCACCTTCCTCCTCATCTTCCTCGTCGTTATCCGCATCATCAGCATCCTTCTTTCCGTTCTTTCTCTCCGCCTTACTCATTTTCTTCGCCTTAATCTTTTCCAACTGCTTCTTCTTGCGGTCTTCCTTGTCTGCTCTCTTCTTACTCCATTTAGCCTCCAGTGCTTCTTCCTCCTCCTTGGTCTTCTCGATATATTCGTGCCAGAGCGTCTTTCCGTCACAAACACCGTCTTCAACCTTGGTCAATCTCAATCTCATCCGAGGACCCAACTCGACCAGTTTGACAGCCCGCTTCTCTACATTACCCTCTTCAGCGACCTCCTCACCTTCCTTCTCCTCCCGTCTCGCTCTCAAATTGACCCTCCGCGCTTTCTCCTCCAGAATCTCAACTTCACCGTCTGTCTCCGCCTCACTTCCACTAGTCCAGTCACTGACGTAACCCTCGCCATTTTCGCCACCAATCAAAAAGTCCGCCATATCATCCAGCTTGCCCAGGTTTGGCAGAGCCGCCTTCCGGCTCTTACCACCCATGAGCTTCTCTGCACGCGCAAGACGTCTGAGGGGACGGGAAAGACCGGCTTTCTTGGTGACGATGGCGTAGTGACGGAAGTTGAGAGTGAAGGCCTCGTCTTCTTCGGAGGCAGCTTCGCGGTTGAGAAGGAGGACACGGCGAATCGACTTTAACGGCGTAGTTTGGGGGTTAATTGGGGGGAAGAGGGACTGGAAGACGGTAGTAGTGAGAGATTCGAGATGTTTGGGGATCTTTTGCTCGTGGTCCTTGGCCGTAGAGAAGTTGTTCATGACGAGCTATATTATTTATACGTTAGTCTTGTCAACCTTTAATCATATTAACCACTGTAAACTTACCAAAGGTGGCGCCGTATACTCACTACCTCCACCCAATGGCCTTCTCTGACTCTTCTGCACATCCTTCGCCAAACTATATCTCTCCACTCTAAAGTTTAAAGTCGGCCCTCTCGGCGTAACCGCCACTCTCAGAGTCGTATTACCCGCCTCCGTTCTAGACAAAACCATCAAATGGGTAACTCCCAAAGGACCCGCCATGGCCGTGTAATCTCTCAATCTGTTCTGTCTCCGTTCCTTAAGACGCGAAGCTGTATTCGGCTCCATCACACGGCGGATATCAGTGGCGAGTTGCGACAGCGAGGGTCCAATAGTATTACCCCCCATACGAATAACCATGTTGCGAGGGGTAGTGTGAGTGGCGCCCGCAGAGGGCTTGTTGTCGCGAGCATTCTGAAGTTCAGGCTTGACGTGAGTGCGCTTCTTAGATCTGTGACGAGCCATTTTGACGGTTTATGAGACTGTATTTGTAAAGAATAAATAGTCGACTATATGTCTGTAGTATTAGAGTTGGTTGGCAAATAAGCTGCTCTGGCAATTATAACCGTTACTCTCTATGGTACAAGTAAAATTATCACGGACCCAAAAACTACACTAAAGCGTACTATTCATCTTCCCTGATCAAGATCCACCCAATTTTTTTAGAGGGGCCCATTCACGATAAGATAAGATTACAGATAAGCTACCCAACCCTGTCACTCGGGTCTGTACTCCTCCCTACAATACACCTCAACCTAACTAACTAATTACCAAACTTGGCCATTTACATGCATCACCAAACAACTGCATTTTTAGAACAAAACTTTTATTGACAAGTATGCCTACAAAGGCATTCTGGCTCACACGGCGATTTTAACACAACACTGACAAATGAAAAAAAGACAAAAAGAAAACAAGCCTATCCATCCAGAAAACCAAACTCCAAAAACAAAAACAAAGAAATCAAACACGCTTTTTAACGGACTTACAGAGTCCACGAATCGCCCAGGGGTATAGAACAACAAGACAGGCCTTGAAATGTTTCTATCACACCAAACAAATACCACAACCGGTCTTGTCCTTCAATAGAAACATCATACGCCTTTGAGGCCAGGGACGGCTCTCTCATAAGAGAACCATGCCATCCTCAACGTCATATATTCTCAGACAAAGGAAACAAACAGAGAAAAGACCAAAAAAAGAAAACTTCACAACTCAGTCCCTTCAAATAGACCGAAAAGCAATTGACCCCTCACACCTTGGACGTGGACCAAAAACGTCACGTCTGTGCCCCATTGTCTGCAGAATCGCTCGTCTCTGAATCTTTCTCGCCCTTTCGGGACTGAGCTGATCTTTCCAGAGGATACCCGTCAAAAACCGTGACCAGGTGATATGTTTCTCCATTAGTCATATCAAAAGGTTTATCTGCCAACGTCATAGTGGAAGTTACTTTCCCATCATTCAGACGCCACTCTATGAGCACCTCCTCCTAGTTATTGAAGTCACCAAGAGCGGCTTCCGAGATGCTTCTCTGACGTTTGTGCGCTGGTTCGACGGCACTTGGCGCATCTAGTGGTGCCATTTCCATCGCCTTTCTCTTCGTAGCAAGAGTCTCCGTCGGCCCAGATCCGAACTCGTGGTTCGCCTTGCGCCGACGCATCGGCGTAAGAGGGACACCACCCGCAGCAAGACGGCCGGACTTAATTCCTTTCAGGGCCATGGTGTGGAATGGGCCACTGAGCGCTAAGGAATCGGCCGTCGCGCGATTGCTGTTGATAAGTTGCATGTCACTCTGGTTGCGACGGAACACGCCCACGTCTCTTGGAGTTACATGGTAGACGCTGTTCATCGTGGCCTGAGTCATGCCTGCTTCCTCCGTCTCTTTGTTATCCTCTTCAGTCTCAGACTCGGGTCCAATTTGCACAAACTCTGTGAGGTCAAACATCGCCTCTTCGTTCTCGCCGTTGAATTCGTCTGAGTCAAGCTCTTCCTCTCCCGCTCCAAAGTCGGCTGACAGATCGAACGTGTTCATCATCAGATCATCTGGTAATGAAGCCATGAAGCCCGGATCATCGAATTCAATATCAATAAATTCGGGATTGAACGCCAAGTCTGATGTATATGGCAACTCTGGAACACTAGCAAAATAATCAAACCCGGATGGGCCGGCAATTGCAGCGTTCGTGTTGAACAGCTCAGGGACAATATCAACCTGATGCTGTGCTCTGTCGGGAGTAAACACCATCATTTTACGAGACCGCGGGTCGGCAACCACAATAGGCTTGCCGTCTTTCCGATCAAGTTCAAATGCACTGCTGCGAGGCTGTCCACGGCGAGCTGGGGGGAGCTGTTCTGCTTCCGATTCGTTGACTTCAGGGGGCGAGGGCCGACGAACAGGTCTGAGTAAGAGCTCAGGCTCATCATCATCGGTTGTTTCACCGTCAGCTAAATATACAATATGTCAGTGAGTAGTTTCAGGTATTGTGTAGATATATAGCAGCGTCAACTTACATTCGTATCCATCAACGGGAATACGGCGAGTCTCCTCTGGGAACTCGGAAAACAACGGGCCAGAGAGGTTCATTCCAGACAGGAAATCATCGTCAACTCCGGGAATTTCGATGGGCATGTCGAAAACGACCTCTCCGCCTTGGTGGTTCATGCCATCGAGTAGGGGGCCCTCTTGGTCAAGTTCGAAGTCGTGTAGCTCCATGTCCGGAGTAATTTGGGCTACCACCGGCGTTGATGATGGCCCGGGAGCGGTAGCCGGAATCGCGTAAGGGTCGCAATTGAAGTCCCAGCCTGAAGAGTCAGAACCGTCACTATCGTTCATCTGAGGCCCAACGGTTGACTCCATCAAACTCTGGGAGTACAAGAGATCGGGGTAAAGCCCGTTCAAGTCCTCCTCGTCTGTGTCAGTGGATGATGAAGAGCTAGGTGGCACATCAAAATGCACACGGCGCTCGGGGACAAGAGGCGCAGCAGGCTCTTCAGTGATGGTGGCAGCGGTGGCCGTAATGTTATCTACCTCGATCTCATTGTCGAGATCAAAACCACCCTCATCGTCACTGACTCCATGCCAGCTGCTACTCTTTTCGTCAATATCGGCATCATCAGAGTCATCAGCCTGGTGGTCGTCGATCTCTGGTAGGTCTGAAGAATCATCGGCGGAATCGTCTTCAGAATCGAGATCCGAACCGGCAGCTTCATTCTGTGCTGCTCTCTTCATGGCCTCGTCGCGAGCCTCGAGTTCGTCAAACTCCTCGTCAGATTCGGTAATGATAGCAACGTCGTTAGCATTGCCAGCATATTCGTCTTCAACATCGTCATCGTCGTCGTCGTCTTGGTCGTCTTCAGTGGAGAAAGGAGCTGTGTCACCCATAGTGAGGTGCTCCTCCTCCTCCATTTCCAGCTCGCTGTCATCGTCATCAGATGTGTCAGTGACATCTTCAAGAGCTGAGTAGCCACCCTCATCACTAAGATCAGAGTCTTCAGGGCTGGACTCCCGCTGACGCTTTTTGCCCTTGCCTCCTCTGTATGGGCTCTTTGAAGTCTTTCTAGGAGCGGCCTTACCGCTGATTGACTTTTTGGGGATAGTTTTTCTGATCAAGTCCTTGGCAGAAATGGTCTTTCGAGGAGCCGATTTGGAGGTAGAGAAAGAGTTTTTAGAAGCTGTGGATTTCCGTCCATAGCCCACAGCAGACTTCCGGGCACTATTCTTACTAGCCACCTGTTTACGGGCAGACTGTGGAGAGTTTATTGGTGCCTTTCTAGGTGCAATAGTCTTTCTAGGACCAGCACCGGAACCAATAGTCTTTTTAGGACCGTTGTTGATAGTCTTCATTATGACGAAGAAACAAAGTGTGCAAAAAAGAGAGGCAACGAAAAGAAGAGAAAAAAGGAAAGAGGGGCCCAGAGGCCAAGACTGAGTTTGTGAAGCAAATAAAAGCCTCTAAACAATACAAACAGAGTTTTGTGGAAGCTGTGAGATTGTAATGCAAAATACTCTCGGTGTCGAGTTGCGGCAAGCAAGAAACGAACGACGAGGTATCAATGGAACGTCTCACTGTTCAAGTGAACTGGCTTTGAATCGTCAAGGCTCAGTGTGGGATGTCGAGAAATGGTAGAACAGTAACGGCGCCGAAGTGTTATCTACTAGTGTCTATGACGACTATCTGTTTATTGTTTGTCGATGTTATTATGGGACGGGTCCTTTGGCGTTGATGGTTGGTGGTTGATGTATAACAGCTAGAAGAAGTAACTCGACTTCGCAATGACGAGTTAGCAAACTATGGTCTGAATAGATGAATGATTCAATGAAACATATCCACGGCGGGGCAGAGAGATCAACAATGTTTTATGGGCCGGGGTGGAACCCGCAAACCATCAGAAAGGACCTCAAACCGGGCCCGGCAGGGGAGCTCACAAGAGGCGGGCCGAAGACTCAACAAGACAGGAACATACCCACTAATAAAGCCTAACTTTAGCTGAAAGAAGTTTTTGATGAAAGTGTAGATGTAAGTGAAGCAGAGAATAATCGTGAATATGAATCCGTAATGGAATGTGGGTATCAATGGATGGTTGAACTTTGCGGATTAAGCCTCACGATGTTAGTATGAAGACGAATAGTTCAGGAAAAAAAAATTATCAATTTGCAGGGGGGCAAACAACAATTGACAGGGGACATGCAAAAAATCTAGCGTTCAAAAAAATAAGTGGGGTCGCGAACAACGGACGGTGTTGACGGCAGCACTAGTTAATTGAGTCTCCAGTAATTTCAAGACACAAGCCTATTGCGTATGTATGTACTCTAAGAATTCGCATCATTTGGCAGGAACTTTGTAAACTCCAACTACCAAAAGTTCTCTATAGGAAATCACGTTTTCTATTTCTACAGAAGCTCATTACCCTATCATACCCCACATACATTCACAATGCTGACGTTGGAACCTTCTTTCTACAGCTGAGATGATCAAGTGCCGTAGTGACAAGTAGCTACCCACGGGCCCAGCGAAAAGTGCAGTACCGAATGGCATCTTCCTACTGGACTGGTGCTGGGACTTCCGGAATGAGCCCCTGCTCTGTTAGGTTTTTTATTCTTACCTTTTTTGGCACCTTTGGGTGACGGCCATTGACGACATAGTGATGGAAAAAAACATAGTGAGGCTTTGTAGTGGAGGAAGCGGCGGAACTAACGCAATGGATGGTTTATAAATTCAAGTTCCTTTGGGCGACTAGACCGTCTTGGTCGACTAGGAGAAGCCGTACAAGAAAACGTGCGTTCTATAAGGTGGGGTGAACAAAATATTTGTAGTGAAACATTATAGAAGAGGGGCATAACTACACAAGAAAAAGCGGTGTAACAAGTGAACTATGGCATCTCAATATGATTCTATCACAAGTCATGATGATGCAGCGGTTGGATATGATGAGATTCTGCTGTGATTAGTGACCATGGCAGTTAAAGATCAATGATTCCCTGTTACTCTACAGTGATCCTTTGAGTCTAGAGCTATTTGATAGCAAGGACATAAGATCCAGTTTCAATGAGCAAATTGTTCAACACGTAGATGAATATCGGAATCGGCAACGACGCCCGCTGATCTTGAGGTTATCAGTTGCTTGACCGCTATTCTAATGTCGAAACGAAGCATCCTTTAACTGCCCGTTTCAAACAAGCGATGAGGAAACGCACGTCATGATTGGTTTATCTGTCTATAAGAGAACAACTAAGAACTGTTGGCACTAACGCACGCGCACTGGTGGTCAATACCGCCTCAAAGCGACTAGTCCTGATCAAAGATTGGATGTACCAGAATGTATATACATATGTATGTAAGTCTCGAAGTACTCGCAAATGCATGTACACATGAATGCAAGTTGACGTGGGCGTGATTTCCGCTTGGAATCAGACGATGCAGTGTCGAGAGACATCCACGGAATCGAGTTTCTGCATCGGACCCACTTTGTCTGGCTTGTTCTTTTGGCCGGTCCCTGCAAGTGCGTTATGCACATGTACCCAATTACATGGAGCACAATTTCTGTATGGTCTAGCTTTATAGTGCATACAATTCTTGGTAAGTCAGTGGATAAGTTACTATGTCAGGCTCCACTGTTTCTTAAGTGTTTGCGACAAGACAATGACCGATGCGCCGCAGTGAGAATTGAAGTCAAGAGAAGAATGCGCTTCTTGTAAAGGATACACAAAGATAGATCAGTCTAATGTGACGTAGTACACATACACAAGCTCATCACAAAGAAAACAGATACAAGTGACACGGCAAATTGTTGCGTGGGGGCTTCTCGTCTGCGGGCGCATGCAGATAAAGTGCATATTTGGCGGAGGATGTATATGCGCGAGTAGGGAATGTCGCGGTCAGTGTGTGGTTTTGAGGTAGTATTTGTAAGGGTTGATACGAAAAGTATATTCGTATCTATGTCGTCTGTGACAATATTAAGGATTGACTCTGGTAGGTCGTTGTTCAATAGGTTGCACCAACAAACCCAAGCAATTTCATCGATACGGGGATCATGAACATTAGGGTTAGATAATAGAAACCCGCAACCAAGTTACACGGGAGAATTCATTTGCGCATTATCGAAAGATGAATCAAAGTTATGAAACCCCTCAAAGTTCAGCCTTATACTTGATCGCCAATGATTATCAGTTGCATTGAAGTCTCTCCTTTGTCTTTTGTGTCTTTTGTGCCATCCGTCATCATCGTTAACCCACACTCAAGACCCTGGGGCGCATAACTTCAAAAGACAGTTGCTGGGCAACAGTACCCGCCCACTTAAAAGTTCCCTGTACCAATCAGAAGCGCCAGTGGATCTAAACAAGGTGCCGTCAACGTCAACTAAAGCATTGTGTTGGTGCGCCACTACAAAAGGGACGAAGCAACTACAACGGAGACAATTGGCACCAAGGAACAAACAAAAGCAAGAGCCTCTTTTGTTTATGACATAACACAGAAACTCGAATTATAATTTGGTCTTAATTACTCTTTCTTTCATCACATTTCCAAAGGGCTTTCGTTCTGCCGTGCTTCCATTCCTCTTCTATCTGCATCTGCAAATAATCATCAACCCTGACGAGCCGCATATTCAGCAAAAGGCCCACATCTTGCATACAAATATCTCGACTTATAGCGACACGACCGTTTACACAGAAACTTACACGACAGACACGACACACGACACACGACAAAATGAACTCGGAAAAACAGGCCAATCTCTTTCAAGTCTATCTTAGACTTCGTCCTCCAGCACCAGGCATCAGCAGAGCTGCTCGCTTCCTTACGGTGGAGGAACCCGAGGAACGTTCCGAGCAGCCTACACACATTACTTTGGACCCGCCATCAGACCGGCGACGGGCGGTTGAAAAGTTTGGCTTCACACAGGTGTTTGAAGAGCGTAGTACACAATTAGAGGTGTTTGAAGATGCTCGAATCCTCCAGTTAATTGAAGGGGTCGTCGCGCCAAATCGAACTGAGGGAAATGACGCATTAGTGGCTACACTAGGTGTTACTGGCTCGGGAAAGGTGAGCGCAACTGCGATTTCATAGACAGGGGAATATAAAGACTAACATCCCCTTGCTTCTCGGTAGACGCACACTATTCTGGGGTCCAAGACCCAAAGAGGCATCACTCAGATATCCCTAGATGCAGTCTTCCGCATGATTGGATCGCGGACGGTGGATTTAGTACAAAACCCCGCGATCGAACATGATTTACAAGCGGCCGACCCATCAGAAGCAACGATAGTGTCGGCGGCCAATTTTATTGAGTCTGTGTATGGTGATGGATCATCTACACCACGCATGTCGTCATCGAGATCAGCTACTCCTGTTTTTGTAAGTAAACAATGGATAGGAATAAAGTTTAGTCATGGTACGGCGCTAACCAGGGCAACTAATAGGGCGAGAATCCCGCTACTAGTGCTGGACGTAAATACATCCCCAGACCAACAAATCCACCAGTTAAGCCTGATATCAGTCAACTGGTAACACAATTGGTTGATAATAGGTCAGCTTACTGTGTAGTTTTGTCAATGTTTGAGGTGTACAATGATCGTATCTATGATTTGTTGACGCCAGCTACCAAACTTGCAGGCGCAAAGGAAGCTCGGAGGCGACCATTGCTTTTCAAGAGTACGGAGTTGTCACAGGACCACAAGGTAGTAGCAGGCCTCAAGAAGGTAGTCTGTACTAGTTATGATGATGCCCTTCTTGTTCTCGAGGCTGGTCTTCATGAGAGACGAGTCACGGGGACAGGTAGTAATTCCACAAGTAGTCGTAGCCACGGCTTCTTCACGGTCGAAGTGAAGAAGCAAGTTCCTAGTCGGAGTGTGGGAACTAAATGGGTGGGAAGTACACTCACAGTGGTTGATCTAGCTGGAAGTGAACGGGCACGCGATGCCAAAACAGCCGGAGCGACTTTGGCTGAAGCCGGAAAGATCAACGAGAGTTTGATGTATCTTGGACAATGTCTCCAGATGCAGACAAGTACAAAAGTAAGTTGAATACCAAAACCACCTCGGGACAGTATCGCCACCTCCTGTCTAGGCTGCAATCAGGGGATAGAGGTGAAAGACTTTCACTTTTCACAATAGCGGCCTAGAAAACCGGGGTTGTTAATACCCGGGATCCGCAACCCAGGATGTTAATTGCTGTTTTGGGCAACCCCTGTGAGGCCAATCTGATGATTTCCCCGGTTCCGCTTCTTTTGGAACTTCACCAGACAGGCCCACTCAGGGCAAGCGAGATGGCCCACCTGGCTGACATTGTGATATATGTTTGGTACATAACTTCGCTGCATGTGTTCGCTAGCTAACTTTCTTTCTTTCTTTGTTTTCTGTAGCCAAATATTGTTCCTTTTCGCCAGTGTAAACTGACCGAGTTACTGTTTTCAAATTCTTTCCCATCACCGTCGTTGTCACTGATTGCCTCGACTGCCCCACGCGCACCACAAAAGGGTGTCATGATCGTTACTGCCGATCCTCTTGGAGACTTCAACGCTACATCCCAGATTCTTCGGTACTCTGCGCTTGCTCGCGAGGTTGCGGTTCCCAGAATTCCGTCGATATTCTCTAACGGATCTGCCGCATCATCGGGTGGTTCCACACGCAGCATTTCGCCTCATTCAGAAAGTATGCCGCCACCACCAGTTCCAGCCAATCGGCGTCATGTTTTTAATGCGCCCACTAAGGCTTTCCGCACACCGTCACCATCACATTCACCGCGATTACCACAACATAATACTATGGGCCATGGAGTGCCACGAGGACATCCTACTCAGCATATGGGCGAGCGCGGGACTATGGAGCTCGCGGCGCTAGAAATTGCTCGTTTGAGTGAGGAGTTAGAGGCTTTGAAGCAAGAGGTGGCACTAGAGGCTCAAGCTCGTATTGACGCCGAAGCAAATCTCCTGGAGATGGAGGATCGTATGATTGAGAATGAAGCCATTGTTCGCGAAGAGTGTGCGATAGAATTCGATGAGCGCCTAGAGTTGGAATTGGCGAGATGGAAGACGAACATGGCGTTACAACAAGAAAGAAACGAGGCGCATATGGATCGCAAGATTGAGCTTTTGGAGAAGGGCTTAGCTTTGGATGAGTTATCTGAACAAGAAGACAAGGAGAATATCCTCATTGAGAATCTTGAAGAAGAAAACGAGAGATTGCGTCTGGAAAACGCAGTGTTGAAGCGTGAGTTAGCAAGTCGGAGTCCTACAAAGCGGATACCACTTGGTGAACGCGAAGACTTTGCAGCAGCACAAGCTATGGCAGTTGGAACTCTAGGAAAGAGACTGGAGAAACTAAGAGTCGGAAGCGAGGCACGTGAACCGGGCGGTAGCTACGGACGGAACTCCGGTATTTCAAATCTTTATGGAAGTTTTGGTCGGGGTCTGGATCGGAGCTTGAGTCCCGGTGGATTAAGTCCCGGACCCGGAAGTCCGGGAAAGAGGGGTTGGTAATTGTGGAAGTTTCTTGATGTATGTGCTTTGTTGTCTACAAATATTGTAATTATGTGTTGTAATGCTGTCTAAATCAATGTCTTTCTTCATCTTGTACTTCTACTCTCTTTGAATCACAGCCAGTAGACCCATGGCTACTAGTGCAATTGTCTTCATATGTGGGTTCTCGCTGAGCCAAATAGTGACGTATCCCACGAACGGTACATAACCGAAAACGCTGCCGATAATGTCACTGCGTACCAAGTAATCCTGACCACGAGCATACAGTTCAACATCGTCCATCCGGTTGTTATCACCCTTGGTGAGTAACTTGGCACTGGGACCCTCACCAAACTTCTGAACAACACGGTGAACAATTGGAATGTCCTTCTCGGCAACGTTATACACGACAACTTCACCAACTGTAGTCTCGGTGAACAGATTGCGGTTCCAAAGGAAAAGAAGATCACCACGCTGGAAGGCGGGTTCCATGGAACCGGAGAGAACAACAACGATGGGGGATGGCGAGTTGCTGGCTATAGAAAGACCTTTCCACATCTATAATTGGTTAGTGTGGTCGATTGATGAAGTGAAGAAGGAAACGTACCATGAATGCTGTGGTCAGGATGAAGGAGAAGGTTAGGAACTGAGAAGAAAGTTTCCGGATTGAAGTCATTTTGGCAGTTAAAATGTGATTTTGAGCCCGATAATTGGTTGCGACGGACAATTCTAGTTAAGTCTGAAAATGAAGCTATACACGGCGCATGGGATTCAATTGTGATACTTAGTGAGGCCACGATGCAGCGACCATCCCTTATCTTATCAGTAAACGCGATAGACGCGCATTGGTCAAAATAGGGTTAATGACGTATCTAGGAAGGGGGGTAAATTTGCAAAAGGAAGGGATTTACAGGTTTTAAAAAGGATGAAACGAGGTGTGTTGGGGTGAAACGAAACGATTCCGCTGTCTTTCGTATATGAGTTTTAAGAAATGTCAGGTAAAAACCACGAAAAAAAGACACAAGGCGGATTTAAGAGCCGGGCGGAACGGTCGGATGGGATTTGTAGAGAATACGGACAAGTCGGCACCCTGGTTTTTTTACTTGGTTATTGCCTAGTTGGATAGAAATTAAATTGGCAAGGCGCATTTTGAACGTGGGGTCTTGGCGAGGAGGACTCGAGGAGTAATGGTGCTACCTAAGTACATATACGGACGAATAGATTGACAGTCAGACTTTCGTTGGCAAACAGACCGTAAATAGTAAGGCAAAACCCTGAGACCCTGGTTGACTGATTACTGTTGTGTACAGAGAGTTATGTTGTATGCGACTTACCTACCACCTGCTGCATCCGGAAGCTTAGTACATACATAAAGCTGTTTAGTTTTTTCCCCTTCCTTGGCGCATTACTATTTCCATTTTGTTGACACTTTACCACGACATCCATATGTACGCCTCACTGGCCACTCCGGCCGCCCGATCGCCCGCCCCCGTTGCCGTCGCTGTCCCGGCAAACCCACATAGAAGTCACACACAAGCACAAACCCTTATCGCTTCCTCGACACCACCACCGCCGGCAATACATATTCGAGACGCTCTTCATAGAGTCGGGACGGGATTTGATACTGATAGTGAGGTTGATTCACCGGGTTACGAGAGACATCCACATGCCGATACACCTACGCAGGATACCCCGATTGCGCCGCCACCTACAGCGGGGTTTCCGGAGAGACGACCATGGGGGAAGAGACCTGAGAATGTTACGGATCCTCTTGAAGCGCGAGTGGGTTCTTCAGGACAGTTGAAAGAGGCACCTGAGTTTCCTAGTTTATCACGAAGTCGAGGTGGTCGTCATGAGATCCCCACTATCAACCTACCACCGCCGCCACAAACAAATATAAACCCCAGTCCATCAACAGGCAGTACAGCCACGGCGCGACCGGGCGTAACAGAGACACGCGAAGTGCAACGAGGACGAGAACTCGGGACAAAGACTGTGGGGTTCTTCTTGGCAAAGATTGCGTTGGTTCTTGACGAGGGAATCAAGACTTTTCATTTTGCGGATAAGAGGAGTTGGGGACCGGATGAATTCGAGCAGGTGCGGGCTTTGGAGGCTTGTTTGGATTTGGCGAAGAAGGATTTTCAGGAGTTGCCTGGGTTGTTGGCTGGACGACATTACTATCCTAATGATCGGACAAGTGAGTTTGATATTGTTTGAGAAACAAAGAAAGAGAAAGAGAAACTAACCTTTGAACAGAGGCTTCTTTAATCGAGCTGGCTAAGATATATGACAGATTAGAAGATCATATTGAGTTATTCCGGTTTTGGAATCGTGATGGTGGCCCGATTTCTCCATTATGGATTAACGAGACTAAAGCTATATCGCATGATTTGCATATAGCACAATGTCACACAGCAAGACGGATATTCGAATCAAAGAACGAATCTACTTCTAGATGTTTAGGAGCATTCGTTGTACATAGACAACAACGAGCTTGGACTGGCAGAAGAGAGGACCCTACAGATCCAGCATATCAAAGGCATTGTATGATGGAGATTGCGACTTGTAATACCGTGGGACATTTTGAACAATTTGGAGATGGAGACATCACTTTTGTTTGTAACTTTTGTGATGGATATATTATCTGGGACGATATTTCAGATATGCCATCACGGAGGTCATTGATAGATGGTCCATTATCAGGACAACCACCGACAAAGACCAACACAGGAGACACGTTACCTACACATCGAACGAGGAACCATTCAGACGCATCTACAGCTGATTCAGATCACCCAGATACTGAACCCGAAACAGACGAAACACCACTTGTCCCTCAACATCATCCACATTGGCAAGCAACAGCTTTTAGTAGGGTTACACATGATGAGAAGTCAGTTGTATTTGCACCTGTTGCTATAGCTAGTCATGTTGCTCCAGTAGGTGTTGAATGGCAAGCACGACATATCTGTCAGTTCTGTGAGGAAACCTTTGAAGGGGAACTACGTATGGCAGAAGGTGAAGATGAGTTAGAACCCGTTGGAGTTGGAGTAGGAGAAACTTTTGGAGATTTGAAGGAGTTTGCAGAACATCTTGAATGGGTCCATACGGGATATGGCGTTGAAATGCCCAAAGCCGCTGATAACTGTAGTGTTATGTGATTGATTGTGATAGATACCCTTTAGGAATGCCGCATTATTAGAGTTATATATGACTATGAACCTACGAACCTACCAAAAGCGCCACCAAAGGAAAACCAAAATGAAAAACCCAAGACCTGCGAATGGAGCGTATTGCTTAACCAGTAACTCCCAGTTAATCCGTACAGCAGCCCGACGATACTTCTTACTATCGTCTCTCAATCTGCTACTTAACTCTCCCATCTTATCCAATGAATCTCCTCTATAAAGTAAATCCTCAATATTCTTATGCATGACCTTAGTCACATCGCGCAACTCATCATTCAACTTATCCAGATTCTGCGTGGCTCTTGTGTCCGCATACGTGTCTCTAGTCCGGGTGATAAACGTCGTAAACTCCATAAAAGCATACGGCCGAAGAGACGGTGCAAGAAGTGTCGCGGGGGGATACGTCGTGTGGAATTCATGAGATATGTCCGAGAGGTATGTGAATGCCAATTTCCGAGGGTATGCGGCAGCGGTGATTGTGAGGAAGATTGTTTCCGAGGCGATGAGGTAGCTTTGGGTTTGTTAGTGGGGTGCTTTTTAGGAATATGGAGGGTGGATGTACTGGATACTTAACGCGCCACTGTCGATACTGGCTTGCGCTTCACTGTTGCGAGTCAATGTCCTTAGAACCTGTTTAACTTGGTTCTTGACTTCCGAAAGGGAGGTGTCATCGTCCACCGTGGCGCATAACATAAGGCCTACATCGTTAGCTCCTATTCACTCTCATTATACAAAACAAACTCACCATCAAGGCGCGAGATCTGTGTCGAAAGTATCATAGACATTGTGGCGATTGTCGTTGTCTTTTCTCTGTTTGTCTCATGTATTCTTCACTGTCGCAAGTTGTAAATACCTACATATGTTGAATAAAACAAGGGTTAAAGACGCCACATTGCAGTGCTATGACTTTAGGGTTGTTAGGGTACCATCTCATTTTGTACTACATTGAGAACTCTATATATAACTAATAAACCATCTAACTGAATTCCAAAATCTGTCTTGATAACTCTGCAAAGTCTGTCTCGCCTTCACCAACTAAAGTCCAATCTTGGTCCATGTAGAGACTAAAGTAACTTCTGTCATCCATCATTCCCATTGGGGCACCTGGGATAGTTCCGTTACCCATGACGTCAACCTGTTGAGGCGCAACTTGCCAAAGGTGAGAAATATCATTCAATAGATCCGTATGCACAGGGACATCCGAGAATAACCCATCGACCGGCGGCGCGGTAACCCCAGGAGTGGCATTAGCATTTCCAGGGTACGCAGGAACCGGTTGAGTCGGCGCCATATTAGAGGGCATCCCAGGAGCTTCATGAACAGACGGGACAGAAGTATGTTGTTGTTGGGGATTAGCAGCCGAGACATCAGCTAGGTATTCTGATACTTTGCTCCAAATGCGCTTGACGGCCTCTAGACGTTCAGCGGCAACACGGTTTCCACGGGACGCAATATGTTCCATGACGCCGATTGCATCGTCAAGACCGAGGGTTGATGTCGGTTGAGGTCTTAGCTCTTGAGAGTCAAGAACCGCAGAGAGGATTAGGATGAATCCTACAGAGAAGAGAGCGTCTGCGTCGAAAAAACCAAATGAGAGCATCATGTCTCTTTGTTGAAGAGCCACAAGTACCCGTAGGGAACGTCGAGCAGCTTCAGTACAGGTGTGCGATAACTTCCCCAGTGGCGTGGAATGCAGGGACGCAGCTTTTGGTGGTCGATTAGATAAGATGAGCTGGGCGACATGTAGTAGAATCGGCCGAATAGTTAAGATAATGGTATGATACAACATCAGATGCAGCGAAGCAACCGTCCGGAAATTAACATCAGTATCGGCAGATTGGTTTTCAACCCCGAGTTCAGCTGGAATCTCCTTAGAGATGTCATACAGCTGCCGAACAATTTCCTGGACGTTAGGTACGAACTGTTCCTCGGTGCGTAGTCCTGGGCCGTAAAGCACATTCATGATGTGACCGGTGACCCGCGCGATTTTGATGGTGGTGCAGAGACCACCTGGGTGGAAGAAACCAGGTGCTGATGACGGAAGAGGGATTTCGATTGACGGGTCGTCAACTGAAGAGGAGTGTCCCGTAGCTGCAGCGACTCGACGCTCTTGCATGTACACGGTCCACCAGAGTCGATTAATATGGACCCGTTCACTTTGAAGAAGGGGTTTCCGGGTTGACTCGATATGGTAGCCATGCGTCAGGCACAGTCGCAACGCAGTGCTTATATAGACGTATGCTTCTTCCTTGCGCCCCGAGTTTTGTAGGTACATGGCCGTCAATGCAAGGAGTTCCACACCAAGCGGTCCAAGACTTAAGGTGTTACTCAAGTTGGGCATATTGGCATGGGCATACCGGAACATTTCCGATCCGGGGAGTTCCTCAGTTGGTATACGACCATCTTCATTAACAAGTTCATGGTCACCAGCCGCAAGAAGTTTACCAACGGCGAGAACAAGAAGAAGTTCGACTACTGATGGCGAAGTATAAAACGCTGCGTCAAGTTGACTGGGCCGAGCATAAAAGGTGGATAACTTATCCGCAAATAACCGAGCGTCAAAATGATGTTGAATGTGGCACAGATGAAGGATCAACACATCAAGGATTTGGAAAGCCGCCTGTTCGCTTGGGACGATGGGAAAGCCCGGGGGCCGTCTAATCGAAGGGTTCCGTGACATAGCGACAGACGGTGTTGAAGGCCCGTTAGATGGTTGTCTTCCTCCTTGTGGACGCCGGTTAATGATATTTTCTAGGCGGGAACCAAATGTCTGGGAAGTTGACAGTGCCGTGTCTGCAAAGATGGTACTGTCCGGCGACGAGTTTTGTGCCGGAGATTGCCGAGGAGATAACAGATGACGGGTCTGTGGTGTATGCGAGTGAGAATGAGAATGATGAGAATGATGTGACGGAACGCGCGAAGGCGGCGGAGGCGGATGAGCATGCGGATGTGGCAGATTTGATGTTGCTGGAGTTGAATGAACAGAGGTTGGTGGTGGAGGCGGCGGCGGAACAGGACCGGTCACTTTTGTTGGCTCCCCTGGGCCGTTATTACTTCCAACTGTTCTTTCATACTCGGCCAATCTTGATTCCAATTCTTGGATGCGCCTATCATGAAGTTAGTATCTATCAACCACGATAAGATACAAGAACCTACGTCACTGAGTAAGCCCTTCTCTGGCCCGGGGCTGTTGCCGTACACTGTAAGCCTCTCTTACTGCAATAAGCACACGGGTTACCCCCCGAACATTTAACCTTCTTACTCCGACATGTGAGGCATCTATCGTTAAATCGGCTTGTTAGTCCGAGCCACGGCGCACCGGTCCGGTCCGGTCGGCTTGCAGAGCCGGTACGTGATACCTGGGTGGGTCCTTCCCTGGCATGTTACCGGATTAGGAAGGGAAAGAAGGGATGAACTTACGCTGTAAAACTGGCATCACGCGCGCGTCCTGGCGACTTGCAGATGCCGTTTTGAGGCGCACTGGTTGCTCCGGGACGGGCTGACGAAGAGGATGAGGCGCCGGCGCCGCTGCCGGGGGCATGACCATGGGGATGAAAATTCCGCGGCGGAGTGTGGGGTCTTGAAGGACCGTGACTTCCGGGCGGAGGCTGATGACGGACGGCAGTGGGTCCTGAAACGGGAATTGGACCGGGCGCGTGCGCGTGCGAAGCGAGTGGAGTCGCGGAAGCCGACGGGGGATTCGACGGGACACTGGAGGCCGGACTGGCAGTTTTAATGACCAGGGGCCCGGGTGATCTCCGGGGCGGCGGGCCATGGGGATGACCATTCCCATGGACATGGGTCCTCGGGGGGGAAGCTTCTCGTGAGCCTGGCGGCGGGGGTTTGGGGTTTGTCATTTTTTGTGTGACGGGCGGCACAGGCGTGGCGACTTGCGGTTGGAGATTGTGTAGATAACGTAACGCGGCTCAAGGCCGGATGCGTGAAGCAAGCGCGAGTGTCTATCGACAAGGAAGGATAATGAAAAATCGGTCGTTGGCGCCGTTTTCGGGGCCCAAGCCGAGGGATGCTGATTGGCTGATTTGGATTTTCGGAAGTGCGCCGAGGGCCGAGGTTGGGGTTAGTAGGGTTTGTAGAGGGTGGTTATGCGTGATGAAGGGTGATGAATGATGATAAGTGACGTTGATGAGAGATGATTATTAGATTGAACGATTGATGGAACTCATGAATACTCGGCGCATTAGCAAAATATGTTTTTCGCGAATATCTCTTCCCTCTCTTCTCCCTCCTTTTGCGCCCTGCGGGTGTTACGTAAGCGACGAAACCCTCCTTAGGGTCCGTTAACGTCATTGGTGGAGGTATGAGTCTACGTGATATTGAATATAACTTGTAGATTGGAGAGACGGATAAGACAAAATGCCTCCTACAGCTAAAGAACATCATCGATCGAAGAGCTTGTTGCTTTTTCAAAAGCTGTTGAATCAGAGGGACAGTGCCAGTCCGTTGACGATTTTGGTGGATAGTTTGGAACAGCCTGGAGATGTCGTTGTGGGAGAGTTTGTGAAGAGGGCACAGGTTAGCTTTGATTCTCTTTATATGGGTGGATATGACTGACTGTTTTGTAGATTTCGAGGACGAAAGTTGTTTTTGTCTCGTTTGATGTGTTCAGAAAACCAGTTTGGGCTGAAGGTTTCGTTAAAGCCTGGGGGAAGAAGTTGGCCAATGTGAGAGAGGAAGTCGTGCGAGCTTGTGCACCTGTTGATAAGACTTCAAAGACGTCACAGCGTAAGAACCATGTTAGGCCTCACCATGTAAATGACTAACACCCACAGGAACCCTCATCATTCTTTCCTCTCTAAATTCCTTGATAACCACCCATCCAACAGCCGCTGTTCCGTTTCTTTCTTCCTTAATCACCCCGCATGCGTCACTTCTTGCTCTTCATCACTCTGACATTCCTACTATATTGCCGTCTACATATCCTGAATATGCTCCTCATCCACTAGCAACTCTCACTCATCTGGCTACTGCTTTGTTGTATTTAACGCCTACAGCCCACCAACTAGCTTGTCAGACTGCTCGGAACCGGGCTCTAGCCGAGCCAGATCTGGGGATTTCTGCTCAGCCTACAGGTTGTATCCGTGGTATCGATGACCCATCAGTATCCCGGGTAGACTCCGCCGTGGTTCGTATGGACCTTCGTCGTAAGTCTGGGCGTCAGGTAACAGAGATATTCCTCCTTCACCGACGGACCAACCAAGCCCAGGGCCAACAAGCTGGGACTACATTGTCCCTTCTATCAGATCATCCTGCCTTCCAACCACCGACTGTTGAGACGGATGACTCAAAAGAGGCTCTTACAACATTTAACCTCGGTCTCACTGAAAAGCAAAAGAAGGACCGCGAGGAGATTGTTCTCCCCTACTTCGACGCACAAACCGATGTTGGTGGTGGTGAAGGTGGTCGTATCTTATATGAGATTGGTGCTGAAGACTTCGACGATTTTGACGAAGAGGAGGATGAAGAGATCTAGGGTTAATTTAAGGCTGGGGTTAGATACATGGATGGTTAAAAGCACGAATGTGAAGGCGCATTGGGTAAAATAGATGGATTTGTATTTTAAAGACTTTTATTCATCAAAATTTCATAAGCAATTATTCACCATGTCGGATAGAAGAAGACGCCCTGATTCCCGAACCATGTGGGATGATTCCGAAAGGAATGTAGCCCCCTCACGGGATAGCGGACGGGATCGCGACGGAAGAAGAGATCGAGATCGAACTGATAGTCGGAGAGACAGGAAAGATGACCGTGGTGGATACCGTGAGCGGGATCGCGAACAGAAGAGATATCGGTCAAGATCACGGTCGCGCGATAGAGAACGGGATAGATATGGTCGTGACCATAGAGAGAGGGACCGAGATGGACGACGCGACGAGAAACCTTCACGTCCCCGGGGAGAGGAGAGACAAAGAGGTATGTCATATAACCTACATCTATATCTACATCAAAACGCCCCGCTAACCTAGAATCCAGACCGTCGCTCTGCCTCGCCAACACAAAAGTCAATCCCGACCCGAACCAAAGATACCCCGTCAACCACAACCACCGTTCCAGCGACTCGCCCAGCTATGTCCTTCCGCATGACGCCCGGAACAAACACCACCGCCGCCAAGCCCGCTCCAGCCCGGTCTCCGTCTCCTGCGCCTTCAGAGGAGGAGGATCCCGAAGTGGAAGTTGACGACACGGACATGTCGGCTATGCAAGCGATGCTTGGCTTTGGTGGCTTTGGATCAACACAGGGGAAGAAGGTTGTGGGGAATAACGTTGGTGGTGTGAGAAAGGAGAAGACCAGTCAGTATCGTCAGTATATGAATCGCAATGGAGGGTTCAACAGGCCGTTGAGTCCGTCGCGGGATTAAGTAAGTAGTTAGAATGACAGGCAAAAAGAATGGTTGACCCCAACCCGATTTGAACGGATAACCTTTTGATCTGGAGTCAAACGCGCTACCGTTGCGCCATAGGGCCTCGTGATATGATCATACGTCTATTACATTTTATATATAGAATTAAGTGCGGTAATCGCCGTTAATGGTGATGTACTCGTGACTGTAGTCACAAGTCCAGTATGTCGCGGACTCCTTGCCAGTTCCTAAGCGAACCCGAATTTCTAAATCCTCCATATTAAGAATCTCTGACGCTCTCTTTTCATCCACGCTTTCTGGCTCGCCGTTCACGAGAAGCTTCAACTCCTTGGACCCGTCAGTGGGGATAAACGAAACACTGGTGTTCTCCGGGATAACCTCGGTAACATTCGTCTCCGCGGTTCCAGGCTCAGAAACAAGAGCGTAGCCGGTAGCACAGAGGATACGTCCCCAGTTAGCATCCTTTCCGTAGAGAGCCGTCTTGACGAGAGGAGACCGAGCAATTGTGGAAGCGATCTTGCGCGCGGCGGTCTCAGAAGCAGCGCTTTCAATGCTGATCGTAACAAACTTGGTGGCACCTTCACCATCACGAACAATCAGCTTGGCGAGATCCGCCGCAAACGCGGTGATGACGTCACGGAGGGCAAGGTAGTCTGGGGAACCTTCCTTGTCAACGATTGGGCCGCCAGCGGCTCCGTTGGCCAGGAGGGCAACAGTGTCGTTGGTCGAAGTGTCGCCGTCAATGGTAATCGAGTTGAATGAGCGGTCAGCAGCATATCTGAGAAGAGGGCGGATTAACTCGGGGGCAATCGCGGCGTCGGTGGTCAAGACACCGAGCATGGTGGCGAGGTTGGGGTGGATCATGCCGGCACCCTTGGTCATACCGGCGAGACAGTAGGTTTTAGAAGAAGACGGGAGAGTGAATGTGCGGGAGAGAAGCTTGGGGAAGGTATCAGTGGTGCAGATTGCAGTGGCGGCTTGAAGCCAGGAGGCGTGGTCGGAAGAGAGAGTTGTTGCGCCTTTGGGAATACCGTTGATGATCTTAGATAAAGGGAGGCTATTCCTGTTAGTTTACCGCAAACTTATGATAGTCGCATAGACTTACCGTTGGCCAATGACACCCGTGCTCATGACCAAAGTAGCTCCCTCACCACCAAGCACACGATCACCCTCCTCGCTCATCAACTTGGCATCTTCCAAACCTCCTTTACCCGTGACAGCGTTCGCACAACCAGAGTTAATAACCACACTTCTCAGTCCCTGGAAACCCTTCTTCTCCAAAAGTTCCTTGCAGAAGACCACGGGCGCCGCCTGGAAGCGGTTCTTAGTGAAGACGGCCGCAGCTGCGCATGGCGTGTCCGAGGTGATGATGGAGATATCAGGCTTGGTGGTGTTTTTAGGTTTCACGCCGACGTTGAGACCCGTTGCGCGGAAGCCGAGAGGGTATGTACCGGTCGAAGGAATGTATTTTTGCTTCGAGGGAGGAATGGTAGAGTAGCTTCTAGACAGCGCCTTTTGCGCGCGAACACGGGCAAACATTGTGATGTGACTGACAAAGAGGATTTTGGTTACAAAGAAAGACGTAGGAAATACTGACTCCCATGCGACGTCAATTTATATTATATAGTCCCTTTTCTTAGCCAATCAATCTTCCTCCTTCCTGTTATCTCACCCAATTAGGATGTTACATACTACCTCTCATCATCCACGGAAGTACATGTCCGGTGATGCTCTCGAGCATGAAAGTGCCAAAGTGGATGCATATTAGGGTCTAACCCTGTGATTCATGATTCTGATAAGCGCTTAAGATGACTGATTTATGATCTATATTGAACTTTATATTCCGTGTAACGCCTCCCATTGCAGTAAAAGAAACCCTATTTAAGCCGTCAAAGTACCCTTGGTAGAAGGGACCTCACCCTCCTTACCCTTAACTCTCGCAATAGCCCCGCGCATAGCGACAGCCAGCGCCTTAAAGGCACTCTCGGCCCGGTGGTGGTCATTAAACCCATGCAAGCAGTGAACATGGAGGGTGATTCTTGCGCCTTGGGCGAAAGACTCGAGGCAGTGAGGGATCATTTCACAGGAAAGATCGCCGATTTTCTCACGTTTAAGACCAAGGTCGATGACGGAGAAAGGGCGGTTGGAGATGTCTACTACGGCGCGGGAAAGAGCTTCGTCGAGAGGAGCGTAGGCGGAACCGAACCGGGCGATACCCATGGCGGGGCCAAGAGCAGTGTTGAAGGCGTAACCGAGAGCAATGCAAACATCTTCGGCAGTGTGGTGGTCATCGACTGATTAGGTTAGTTATTTTGCCAACTACCTTCCTCTTTCGATAACAAACTTACTGTGTAAATCACCCTTGCAGTTAATAGCCAAACTCCACCCAGCATGCTTACTCAAAGCATGAAGCATGTGATCCAAGAAGCCGATACCAGTGTTGATGTTGATAGTCTGCGACTTGCTGTTTTGCGCCGCATGGGAGCCTGCTTCCGCGAGAAGACGAGCATCAGTGTCTGGGGGGAAGGAACCGCCGTCAAGGTTAAGAGCGAGTTGGATGGAGGTCTCGTTGGTGTCACGGGACAAAGCAGCCCAACGAGGGGCGGGAGTAGGAACGGTCACGGAAGACATTATGTTTGCTGAGTGTCTAGGAAACTCAGGAACAATACAATAGACGGCTTCTCTGACGATATGTTCCCGCTACCGGCTCTAACCCGTCCGCCAAATCTTCCCCCGCGTCTATCGCGGCTACTTTTCTCATTAAGCATCTTCTCCTCTGTCATAATTGGTCGGTCGTCGTCGCCAACACCCCAAAAGTGGGACCGCGCTTACCGGATCCCAGGGGGCAAATGGAGTCCCAATGGGGTAAGTGTATGCTTAATTTGAGCGTTTTACCGATGTCGCTGACTAGGGTGGGGGGAAACGGGTAATGACCAGCCATAATGGCTAAGGCATGGCAATGGCGTGTAGCCGGATGGATCATTGAGATTGAGATGGATTTGTTCTTGCTTCCTTTTATTTCGTGACGTTTTGGATTGGAGTTACATAGGTTCATACCTTTTTCTTTTTGAATTTTTCTTTTTTATTGTATTCGAATTATTATTTCCATTTAAAGTCATTTGTCGTTGATTTGTTGCGGTAGTTGTTACCCCGATTTTGTTATTTTGTTTGTTCTCAGACCTCGCTTTTGCCATTCCTATTCACGCCTGTTCGCGCGTGAGTGCATGCATCGCGATCTACAACATCACTATCACCGGTTTTATCGGTCTCGTCGCCTTAATTAATACAACTTGAATCACTCGCGACATAATCGCAAAAGGCCTCCATATAATCTCAACACCTGAGGCTTATCGCGCCACACTTTACCGTACCTTCCTAGGCCGCCAATCCCGAATTCACACCCCACAATGGCAATGGCGGCCCTACCGCCCGGTCAATCAAGTCTAGGCAATGGACCGACGACATCAACGGGCTGTAGACCAGCCGTGCCTCGGAAGGCTCCGCAACTTACAGATGCGCAGCGACGGGCAAAGAGACGACAGAGTAGAGGGGCACAGTTGATTCTGCCGATTCGGAGAGTGGCATACCTACAATGGGAGAAACAAGTCGAGAAGATGATGAATCTTGCCTATCGGGTTGAGGCATTCAAATTGAATTCAGCTAAGCTTCTTAGAGAGCATTGGATTGAACCGGATGCGTTGGCAGATTTGCTTTTCCAGCCAAGGCCACCATTGAATATGATCATGGGTCCGACAGTGCAAAAGATCATTTGCGCGTTAGATATGGGCCTTATTGATATCCCAAGTGCTTTATTAGCCATGAGAAGACGGAGTACCGTTGGAACCATCGGACATACGCCCGAGACCGAGACCACACAGACAACCCCTAAAGCGCCATATGCCCGTTGGACGGGATCCTTTTCAGCAGATGAGTTGCTATTCCGGCGGTTAACTCTTATGCTCCGCGAGTCCATGGATAAGACTCTTCCAGTGGCGAAGAACATGAAAGTCGACACAGTTCTGCACATGATTGATCGGACAGCTCAATGGATTGAGATGTGGAACTTTGCTTTCGCCGCTGTGGCTGGAGACATGGTGGGAAGATATCAAGACTCTGGCTGGAGATGTCATGTTCACATGGTACATGGGTCATTTGTGGGGTTTCTATCCAAGTTGACAGAACATCCACGAATCTTGTACTGTCTGAAGTTGCCATTTGCTAAGAGTAAGTTCTAAAGGGAACGCTTCTAAGACGGATACTAACGTTTGGCGGTTACAGAGTTCCGGAAGATTATCACCCAACATCTTGAGGGGTTCATTTCTACCCTTGGCACACCCGAGCTTATTGCTAAGATAACCGACTTCAGACAAGATATTCTGGCTCTCGATCCACCATCCCGTACCGTCACGGGCCGAGACGAACCAGAAGAAATTGACGCCATGGCTATCGAAAGTCTCACTTCAAAACAATTACCAACTGTCAACACTCGCGCGGGCCTCTATATCTATCTCAACTCGTGTCTTGTAGGAAGACCAATCATTGATGACGAACAGATATGTAATCTGATGCGCAATCGGTACCCCAATACTATGCACCAGGGTGTTGTCGACTTGGTTTTGGCGTCATTTGACCTTTTGTCTAATGCAATTGTGCGGAAGGAGCACCGGAGTACAGCCGAGTTGTTACGGTCGTTCCTCATTAATAAGGTTCCTCTGTTGATCCAGAGACTGACACATGGAATTTACATGAACGGGAGTCCCGAGTATTGTATCACGGCCGCTCTTAGTCACGTCGATACCAACACATTTCCTACATTATCCACAATGTTCGACGCGAGTAACCCCGCCCGCAGCCGTGTTGCCGAAAACGTCAGAGAGGAATTCACATTTTCCTGCGTATTGCATGGATTGGTTGCCATGACCAGTATACACGCCATGTTAGGCGAGACATACACGTCTCTTCCGGCGGGGGGCAAATACATACAAGCAGCGCTGGTCGCAGAGTGTAGAGAGGACCCCGAGCGAGCTATTAAGCTTGTCACCGAAGTTGAGAAGACGGACGGTAACTCGGGTGCTGTATGTTCAGCATTGGTTGAGTTTATTTGCCAGCTTTGTGCCAAGGGCGACACACAAAACTTGAGGGCCTTGTGTACACAGTTAGCTAGACTTCCCAGCACTTTGGATGCGATCCAGTTGTTTGAGAAGCCGGCTAGTCTCTTACAACCATTGTGTAATCTTCTTGACAACTGGAAATATGACGAAACTCGGGAAGATGACCAATACCAAGCCTTTTACGAAGAGTTTGGTGCTATTCTGATGCTTGTCATGGCTTTTGTTTACCGGTATAACTTATCACCATCTGATATGGGCTTGACTAGTCACGGCTCATTCGTCGCCAAACTCGTCCGTTGTGGTCATCTCAGTAAAGCGCACGATGAACTCTCAGAAAAGGAAAACAGTCACGTCACTAGTTGGATCGAGGGTCTTTTCAGTGCTGAGGGTGGTCTCACTGATGAGCTCATGTCGTCTTGTTCACCACAGGATTTCTACCTTCTCGTAGCTACCTTGTTCAAGAACATGGTGGTTGCCTCTAGTGAGGGTATTTTATCAGATGAAACTCTTGCTGCAGGAATCGAGTACTTGGTGGATACCTTCCTGATGCCGGCTTTGGTTCCCGCCGTTTTATTCCTGGCTGACCAACTGTCTGTGGATTTCGAAGCTGAGCAAACGGCGATGATCAAGATCTTGCATTTGATTTTGAAACCAGCTAATGTCCATGCCGATACAAGACCTACGCTGACGACGATTATGAATTTGACGGCGAAACCACTAGAGCGGGGACTCAGAAGATATCAAAGGAGATACCCTAGTTCACATCAGGTGGAGCCATTACTCGCCGCTATTAAAGACTCGATTCCTTTTAGTCGGCGTACAGACGGCGTAGACCATGTTGAGTTGGAGGCTTGGTGTTCTACTTCAGGTGGTGGTTTGAATGTTGCTGTTAGACAGACTATTCAAAGCTTGGTTGCCTGGAGTTTAAATCCGCTCGGAACTCCGACTTTGTACACGCATAGACAAATTCTAGTTGCGATTAGACGGATGACAGCACCACAGGTCTTGGGATTGATTGTCGAAGAGCTTAAGGTACATGCTAGTATGGGTTTGCAGGCTTTACAAGCCATGTACGATGTTGCCGTAGCTCTCATCGTCGGAACCGAAGTTATGGAGTCTCCACAGACTCCCCAAACCACTGAAGGCGGCACGCTCAGAGTCCAGCGCTGTCTTTCTCTTCGTGATTCCCTTGGTATGATCCAAAACAAAACCCGGTCAATCCAAAAGAAAGATCCCCTCAAAGCAGACATTCTGCTTCGTCTCCATCGCCTCGTCGAGGAACAGCTTCTTCCAGCACCAGTTCCTGTGATCCATGAGGTTATCAATGTTGTTGATGATGCTTCAGTTGTTGTCCCTGTGGCTCCTGATGTTCCCGTTGAGGCTGTTGAGGCAGTGACTATTCCCGAGGTTGACTTGTCGAATGTTGATATGGGTATTGTTGATTTGGGAGTTGGCGTCGGAGCTGTTGGTGGAGACGGCGATATCGGAGGAGAAGGTGATCTATTCGGAGGTATTGGCGGACAAGAAGAGTTTGACTGGGAGAGTTTGGATATTTCTATTTCGTTGTAGGTGGGGTATACTTTCTTTTGTTTTCTTTTCTTTTTCTTTCTCATTTTTGGGGGTTTCTTGGATTTGGCGTTTGGTAGAGGTCTTTTGTTTAGTTCCTGGTTTGATCATTCTCATATTCAATTCATTCGTTTCAAACTCGTTAACTACTTGTGTATGTACATCATGACTTCATGCTTATAAAACTACTCGTCCACCAGTAACTTCCACATTGACTTCTTGTCCGTCTAACTCTTTCAGACTACCTTCAACAACTTCATCTCCAGCAAATCCATACCACCAAACAACAGATTTATCCTTCTCTCCTCTAAATCTCTTAATTTCCGTACCAGCAACTTTCGTAGAAACGGCATCCCATACTTGGACTTTACTAGTTTGACCAACCTCCCGACGAACAACGTCAACACGCCCTACCACGCGCATTCCAGAGCCGCTGGAAACAGGCTTATCTAGTGGTTGTACGTGGATGTCAAGACCGGCGAATACCCATTTCTTTTCCTCGGGTTTAGATGCATTGTAGATTCGTCCGTGGCGAATACCCCCGGTGCCAAGGTCTGTATCGGGGGGAACCCATTGGCCGAGGGTTTTTCGAAGGCCGTCTTTATATGTGAGACATAGGCCTAGGACTCGGGGACCTCGTCGACGGAGATCGATTGTTGTTACGTTGAGTAGGGATGCGGAGGAAACGAATATGCTGTGACCGGATGCTTCGTTGTGGAGTGGGAGAGTGGTTATTATCGGTGGATCAGCCCTTGGAAGGACATAAGGAAGGAGATCTGGGGTTGGGTCTGTTATCACGCCGAGTTCCTTTGGTAGTCGTGGCTCTGCGATAACAGGGGCATCTAGACGGTCTGAGGCGTGAAGGAAGAGACTTGTTACTTTCTTGCCGGCGGGACTTACTGCCGTCCAACCTTCTGTGAAGAAGTGGGCGCGATCACCGCGAGCTACGGTGCAGTACATGTGGGGAGCAAAGTTTACTCTGCTTTTTCGAGATGTTGAAAGGGAGACTACGGGACTTGACCCGGCAGAACCGGATTCACGGATCCATACGCCTGTGAGGAATTCGTCAGGACTAAGTGGGAAGTGTGTTGCTATTCCATCTTTTGTGCCGATTGTATATGGTGAGCCGGTGGGTGGGTGGACGGATATTCCACATTTACCAGTGCGGTCGTTCCAGACAGTTATCCCGTGGACGTAGCCTTCGGGATATTCTAATGGAAGATGATGGAATAGACGGAAGTTGGTGTAGTAAGGAATCATGATACTAAGAGAGCCAGAACTTAAAGGGCGGAAATGGTGGGTTTGATCCGGTGGGAAGAATATAGGACGGTCCCATAACGGGTGAATTACTTTCCGACCATGTACAATCTTATCGTTTTCAGAAAGAAGATTGGAAACACCAAAAGCAACCCGCATTACTGTGAAAACAGACTTGAGCATGACAAGTTGTTCCAAGTCTATCCCATACGCCGAACCAAAGTAGCAACCGGCTGTTGACCCTAGCCATTCGGATTCTGTACCGTCAGCGTACATGATTTTTAACCCGCGAAGGCCATGTTTAGATACAGCGTAGGATATACCGATGGTTTTCTCGTTACGGACGGGTATAGTCATTGTGGAGCGTCCCGGGGTGTTGAACTTGAGATCGGCGATGTAATCCACAAAGAAGATGGTTTCGAAAGTGGCAGATAACGTCTTGACTATGCCGTCGTCTTCATGGCCTCGGATGGGAACATGTAATGGGTCCAGGTCAAGGTTATGTCGATCAGCCTTCATAATCAACGGGATAGCTTGAATCCGTGCATGCAGTACATGCCAAAAAGACGAGCCAGCTACCATTTGTAACACCAGATTCTGTAACTCGGTAGGAAGTCTCTCTTCACACATCCTCAACAACGAGCCCAATTCCGTCTGTCCCGCCCACTTTCCAACACCATGAAACCCTAATAGATCCTGACTTGGGTATCCCGCCGGCGGTGGAAACAAAGCCCGCGTGGCGATGGCAAAGCGCATGAGGCGGGCGAGTTGGCCGGGAACTACGGCTTGGGCTGTTTCCCAACATTGTCGATGGGTTAGATAGACGGCGTGAGAAGGGAAACAACGACCACAGGTGGTGTGGGATTCTAAGGGGATGATGTTTTTGAAGATGACGTGACGGCGTCGACCGAAGAGTGCGAGTTCACCGTCGTTGCGACGACGAGAAAATAGAAGGGGTTGGTCGACTTTTTGGAAGGTGTCGATGTCACGACCGTCAAAGTATACTATGCTATGTTAGTATCTAGAAACTGTATGAAAGGGAAGGTATATACGTACACGCTACTAAGGCTGAACCATACTCATGCCAAGTATAATCCTCCAACTCAAGACGAAATCGCTGTTTCCGAACAACTTCCCGTTGACACATAAAACAAGTCTGATCAACCTGGACAGATCTATGTTCATCAAATGGATCCGTGAATAGTGAAGGGACACCCTTATGGAGCCGGCCCGGGACAGTAGTTATCGTTGACATTTCGTGATGACCTCCGGGGAATCGGGAGACTTTGACGGAAAGGGGCCGTTCTTTCAGGGTCCGAAGACGGATATAGTGTTGATGAATAGACGCTAGAACAGGGATGAGCACGGTGACGTATGTAGATGCGTAAGGACAGGGTTTGAAGCGGATTTAAAGGAGGCTGTTTTTTCAAGATGGAGTGGATCACGTCCTGGTTATCTGATCTTCTTGACAAGTCTCCAGGACAGATTCAATAGACGGAGAGTTTCCATGTGATTGGGAATTTTGTAAAGTGCTGCCTTGGCATGGTATAACATCACGTGGTCTCGCTTGATAGGGATAATCACTTTATTACTACGTCGACAAGATAAGGAAATATATCGTCTGACGAGAATCATATACCCGTCCCACCCTTACGAATATTCCGTCTATAATAAATTCACCGGCCCGAGAATCATACGTCTTGACGGACCTCTGTTTCTCTAAAGCTCATGTCTGTGAGTCCACGTTGAATTCTTTAAAAAAGCTACCCTATTTACTAAATTCCAACCATGTGTCCTAACTAGGTAAGCGTAGTTGCTACATGACACGGACATATAACAATTGGCAATCGTGTTTCTGCTGACGTCGATGATTTGTCTTTTGTTAATATCTTTGGAGAAACTGTTTTTGTATAACATTCCATTAAAATGCTGTTCAAATCGACCATTCTTGCCGCTTTGGCTATGACTGTTTCTGTGTTCGCTAGCGAGGTAAGTTGAATAGTTAACTCTTTGATTATGAAGACTATGAAACTAATAAATAACAGCCCGAAGACAGTCTCCCGGCTCTCCCCGCCAAAATAACCACAACCTTCCCAAACTCCGACTCGACTCTCGGTCTTCGCCTTGTTAACGGACAATCAACCGTTGCTCGTCTACAACTCTCCAACTTGTCTCCCGAGCCTCTTAACCTTGCGTATATTGGTGCGCGTCTCGTCAAGGTGGATGACCCGGAAGAGGTTATTCGGAACTATACCTTGATTAAGACGGATTCTTTGGTTAAGGCTGGTGGTGAGGGGGTTGTTGATTATGAGTTTGCCGCTGATTTGTTGCCGCAGGAGGGTCGGTTGAACATTTTTGCTGCTGTCACGGATCAGAGTGGGATGGTTTTCCAGGTTGTCGCTTTTAACGGAACGGCCAGTGTTGTAGACCCTGCTTTGTCGATTTTTGATCCTCAGATGTAAGTTGTTTTTGTGTATCTCTTTGTTTGCCAGTTACTAATGACTTATATAGTCTCTTCCTCTACGCCGTTATCGGTGCTTTCCTTTACGGTACTGGTCGCTTCATTTACTCTACTTGGATCGAAGCTCTTCTTCCTGCTCCTGCTCCTAAGCCTAGAGCTCCTAAGAAGACTGTTCCTGTTGTTGTTGAACCTACCTCTGGTGATGAAAGTGGTGTGACTTCGGCTATTGATGAGAGTTGGATCCCGGATACTTACAAGACCAAGCCTAAGGCTACACGTGGTAAGGGTAGAGGGAAGAAGTCTGAGTAGATAGATTAGGTCAACAAAGAGTGATTATATTTAAAGGTTGTTTTCAGACCGAAGTTTTGTGACTTGGGCTTCTAGTTTAGATGCTTCTTCTACATGGTGTTAGGTAGTTTGGATATATCATGGGTCATGAAACGTACCAGTTCGTTGTTGACGAATCTCATCTTGCTCAAGTTTTGTCCATCCAAGGTATAAAACTTGATATGTGAACATGGCCATGAAGAGAACCTTGACGATTGGTCGACCAAAGGTTTTATAGAACTCGGTCTATATAAGTCAGTACTTGTTACTCTTCAACGCTTATAAGTGACAAACATGACTTGGGGCCGGTGGCTCGGTAGAGTACCGACGAACCGACGTCCTCGAAACCCGAATCAATCTAGTTAACGGGCGATACAAAGACATTGTTGCTGTTGGTTCATCTTAGTGAAATGTCAATCCACTTATTCACCTCACCTTTTCGTATTCATAACATAACCCTAGTCCCACTTTATAACCCGCATCCAAGCACTTCTAGAAGAGCAGCTCAGACCTTCTAATACGAGGATTTACAGGGCTTGTTACAGGCGTTAGTTTCACGTGAACACGTGACGACGTTATGACATGGAGGCTTGGGTGAAGTTGACACGATATGTTTGAGGCGTATATAGTTTGGTTTGAGACATTTTGATTGAACTATTTGAGTTGGGAATTGATTGTACAGAGATATATTTACTTGGTCATTACTTTTTTTTGCAAAAGAAAGATACACTACATCCGTCAAAATGGTCTCTAAGCCTCTTGTAAGTTAAGCACTGGCACTTTGTATATCAAGGCCTCTTCTAACATGCTGTTAGAAACATAACCAAACCCTTCAACAACGCCAGCGGAACGCGGCTTTTGCTAAGAAGCAGGAAGAGCGTATGGGAAAGTCTGCTACTGAACAGGTCACGATAGCCAAGTCTAAGAAGCTTTCGCAATGGCAAGAAGAGAGAAAGGTCTCTCCGTGGCTATTAGGTATGTGATTCAAGAAAGCAAGCTATGTATATATATGTAGAAGCTAACAAGTCCAGTTCTCCTGGTCGTCAGTATCTTCGGTGGACTTCTCGCTCAAATCCTCACCAAGGCATTTTAATATCATTATATCCACAGCGTTCCATTCATCTAATAAATCCATAAAACCAAATTACAATCCCAACCCGACCTTACCAGCACCCTTTCTGCTCATGCCCTTTTCAAATTGACTTTCCAAGTCCCGAGTGATCTTTCCAACTGTCCGCTTCTCTTCCGCGACGTCACCACCGGCAGGTACGGGGGTGGAGGAACCACCGCCGAGAAGACGCATGAATTTGCTTTGGCGGGCACTTCCACCGGATAAGGCATTTACGTGCCAGTTAGCCGGGGCGGTGGACGATGGTGGTTGTGAGTCGGTGGTTTTCTCTGATGTGTCCTTCTTTTCCTTCTTTTCCTTCTTGTCCTTCTTCACAGACTTCTCTTTCTTCTTCTCGGCTTTCTCCTTGGCCTTCTTCTCCTTACTCTTCTTAATACCCGCCTGCTTAGTCTTCTCCTTCTGTTCCTTCTTTCTCTCCTCTCTTTCCTTAGCCTTCTTCTTCTCCTTCCTCTCTCTGTTACTCTCTCTCTTCTTAACCTTCTCCATCAAAACCGCCATCTTCTTCTCCGCCTTCTCCGCTCTCGCAACCAGCTTCAACCGCCGTCTTTCAGCCTTCTCTACAGCCTTTGCCTTTTCTTCCTCACCAAGTTCACCCTTAAGTGCCTTGGAAGTGGTAATGTCCTTGGATCTACGGGCTTCAAGTTTCGCGGTTTTCTTGGCGGTTTTCCGGTCAGCGCGGGCTTTGGCACGACGGGCTACGGCCATTTCTTCACGGCTGCGTCTATCTTTCACCCTTGGAGGCTTGGCGTCTGGTGCGGGGGTATCCTCGGTGGTAGTAGGAGTGGTTGTGGTTCCGGCTCTCTCGGCGGCTCTCTTGGCGCGCTCAGCGGCGCGGCGGGCTTTCCGCTCTATAAACGAAAAATAATTAGATAATGTCTCACTAGAAACTCGTATGATTCCAAGATTCCCACTTACCATCCACAAATCCGTCATCAACCTTGGTATCAATCATTGTTCTTATCCGTTTGTTTGTACCTTAACAATCACTATAAACTCCATCTACAAGCGCTCAATCGCAAAACACCTGCTCGCCAAAAAATTATAGGATTCTGCCAGGCGGTCACCACGATAACGATAAGATTCTTCGAGTCCGTCTAACCCTTACGTTGTGCAACGCAAAATCGTCCAATCTACGGAATAAACTAACTCCTGGTATTCCTTGTCAACGAACATGAGCATAGACAAATAATCTTTAGTCGGGGAGAATATTCGCCGGTGCTTACGGATCGACGATTTCACCGTCGGCAGACATGATAAGCAGAGGCTGTGAGTGAGCATCTCAAACAATATATTCGCAGCCTGATTGCGGGCGTAAATAGTTCGTAACGAAGAAGGGGGGGGCGTTTAGCACATTATGCTGAATGGACGACGGAACGGAATGATTTGGAATTGAAGAAGAATAAGAAGATTTGTCCGTGATGTTGAACTACATAGATTCATACAGTGTCCTGTTGATGTGCCCTTGATAGCAATTTCAGGCAAGTGGGCTGTGTTCTATTGCACGTATTTTGAAGGCCACCAGTGACTCGTCTTACATGTAACTAGATCCAATTAGTTTAAAGTTGGATCCACCTTAATAGACGCGGCTATACATTACTACAGTACTTTGAAGGATTTGTTCGAGATTTATACGAGGAACTCACGATCCATGCTTCGGAATCTGCCTTACCTTTTGTTGACCCAAGAAAGACAGCTGACAGGTATAGAAATCTTTGAATATATGTTGCTTCCAAATAACAAACCACCATTACAAAAAGTCACCAAGCCTCGGTTCCTGAATAGATACGGTTCTAGAACGGTTTGCGTCAAATGCAACTCCTTGCCCTGAGCGCTCTTTTTATCGTCATGGTGTGCATTGCGGATCTTTTAAGATCCCGGCAGCCCGATACAAAAACCACGGATAGTGTTTGACCACCGGTTGCCAGCCGAGACCCCGGTATGTTTGTTGAGTGAGGTTGTAAATCCCGTGGGATTGTTGAAATAGCGGAAACCCGCGAGCCAGGCGTTTATGGAACATATGTTGTATATATGTGGGTAATGTACTTTGCCATTCTGACGCTTATAGTTTGTATTGTATGGGATATAGGCACCAAGGATTATGGGATGAGTGGTTAGAACCAAACTGACAGACTTGGTTTGAATGGGTGCACGAGCCCACTTTCCGGGCTCTAAGCCCCAACAGATGACGGCTAACTTGGGGGGTAGGATTTCACTTTTGTGATTAGATGGGGTGTAGTTTGAATTGCATTGGTATGGCTATGGTCATAAGCAAGTTATACATAGAAGACGGGACGTTGACGTGACTTGTATAGGCCTCAGGCGAGTCTATGCTATTCGTAAAGATCGGAAATGGACCCGGGAGCCTCTCCACAATGCCATTGGAACCCGCTGTCATGACAGTGTTCCGACATAATAACCAGGTTGCCTAGAGTGGCATTGCGTTACATGCATCTACCCGTAGCTGTGTATCTACATACGTCTATACATCGGTAGGTCTAGCATTGTGACGTTTGCTGATCATCCATAGTGATCCACCCCCACCACCCGAAGAGCTTGTTTACTGCCTATCTCGTAAACTAACACGACCCAACATGTCTGTCACCCGTCATGTCGCTATAAATTAGTCAACCATAATAGATACTTGCTTGGTTGCTTGCTTGGGTGCTTCCTGGTATCGGTGGTCGGGTCAATTAACCCGCGAATGGCAATGCGAAACGATCAAAGGGAGCCTAACAAGGCCACTGCATCGCCGACCCACCGCCGTGGAGCCAAAACAGATTAGCCTTGGCACTGACTACTATCAACGCCCGAGAGCTGATGTTATGGTTCCCTGTGAGTTCTCTGCCGCACTGGTGGATGATGAACCTAGCCGCGGCAATTATGACCATTAGTATCCTTGATATTAGCTGTAGCTAGGTTCCTAAGTTGTCGACTCTGTACTACCGTCGGCATTCCACGTGTTGTGCCTGAACGGAGTGGATTTATTGAATTTATAAAGTCCGCGTGAAACTAGGGGATGGAGGCTTGATTTCCTGTCAAGACGGTTGAATGCCAGGCACCAGTTTAAGCTTTTCGATATGTTATTTTGGGATTATGGTGGGCTCAAGGGGTGGTGATATTTAGACTTTTCTATTCACATCACCAGCTTCATTATCATAATCTTCATTTATAAAGACAAGCTAATATCCACAAAGATATATCAAAATGGCTACAAGACACACCAAACCACGCATCAGCATTCCAGCAATCAACAATACAATCTTCAAGCAAACACTTCCTAGACTCCATCCAACTCGTCCAATCATGTCGTCACCTACCGCTTCTACTTCTTCCGCCAAACCCAAACGGGCTTTGAAATCCGACGATTGGAACTCTGTAACTGAGCCAGAAGAACGTCGTCGAATCCAAAACCGTCTTGCCCAAAGGAAGTTCCGTAAGTCACTTCCCACCTTAACTTTCTACTCACGTGACCATATACCTAACAAGAACCTAGGTGAGAAAACCCGGAGTAACAAGGAAAAGGCTGAACGTGACGAACTCAACTTGGCCAATGCCGCGGCGTCTTATCATATTCCTACACCGAATGATCTTCCTCCTGAGTCGGAACTATCTGGGTTACCGTGGGGTGGAATTTCAATGGCACATGTTGTTTCGAGGGGTCATTCTGCTTCTTCTGGGACACCACATCATAGAGCTTCGGGAAGTGGGGATTTGGATTCTCAGAGACATGTGCAGATGCATCAGCAACATATACAGCAACAACATCATCAGCAAATGCAGCAACATGCAAGTTCTGGGTCTTTGTCAGCGGCGGATTATAATGCGTTTATAAGTTCTGGAATGTATGATGGAGGTTCTGGATTTGAAGGGTATGGTTTCGGTAATGACGGACGTGGAACCGGTGGTCGGTGATTTGCATCTTTGTTTTATACCGTGTTGTTTTGTTTTTTCTTGCTTTGATACCAATAGAGTTTCCCATCTTGTTCCATTTACAATATCATACAATCTTCTATCTTACAAGCTCTCGATGCTTAACCCTCTCTCATGGCCTTTCTCTCTGCGATTCTCTTCTTGAACCTCGTCATGACCTTTCTTCTTTCACCACCATCAACCTTTTGACCTCTCCGGTCCTCCCAAATCCGGTCTCCAACACTAACAACTGCCACCGCTCTGTCCATTGGCAATGCATATGGTCCCGAGATTGTTGCAGCTCCTCTAACCACGTAGCCCGCTACTCTCTGCTTCTCAACATCACTCGCGTCGTCTACGCTCTTATCAAAAGGGATATTGACAACGTGCTTTGCATCCGTAACAACATCATGTTGCACCACAAGCTTAGCCTTGCCATCAGTCACATAAGCAAAGTCACCACCTGGTCCAAAAAGACCATTCCGGTACTTCTCAATCCAACGAAGAAGATACTTCCGTGAGCGAGCCGGCTCAACACCCAGTTCTCTCATCTGCTCTGAAGACAACGAGAATAAAGCCTCCCAAGAAGGAATTTTGTCGGAATATTGTTGAAGGTCACGACCAATAACCCGGAGGAACGTGTCAACATCAGGAATGAACGGGATAGGTGCCGGTGTTGGTCTCGGGACATGCGATTTCGACGAAGAGAGATACCGGTTGGTGATGACCGGTGTGCGGAGAGGAGTCGGCGTGGCGATAGCCCGAAGGGGAGCCGTGAGGCCGGGGAGTCGCCGAGGGAGGAAAAATGACATCTCTGCTTGATAAACGATAAAGGTTAGTACTTGGTTAGATACATGAATCATTAACAAACTTACTTGAAGCCCGAGAACAAACAACCTCGAATGATAAAAACGCCAATTCGTCGTCGTCGTCGTCCCCGTCGTACAAGCTACCGCCATGAACCGTCTTGTAAATTCGCTGCCCCACTTTTAAAAAACAAAAATCACGTGAATCACCTTAGGGGTAGGGTAAATCAATCAATGTAACTAACACAGCGTGCTCCGTGTACTGCCAACTATATATTCAAACCAATGCAAAGACAACTATACAGCTATATAACTAACAAGCACCATCCCCATTATTGTGAAAACACTTCCAATTCCAATACTAAGTCTCCCGACTCCAGACGCCTGATGAAGGGCACCCGGGAAGTTACAAGCTAGTGTCTTACTGCTATTCTTCTGTGCATACGAACTGTCGTACTGCTGTGTCCCTCTCAATGGGCAGTCAAAACCAAGGGCAGCCGGACAACTCTGTACAATATCATAGCACAGATCATCACACGGGAGAATCTCACGGTATGGACCGGGTTGCACCTGATCGTTGATGTCCGCATTGCGAGAGTACAGATACGCTGGAGCATGTGTATGTTGACTCAGTTCCTCAATGACGTCAACTGGAAGCATAGTGCCATTGGGGAAAGTTGTGTTGGCGTTGCGGACATGTCCGTCAGAGGCGGCATTATCATAGTCCTCACATCTTGGGATAACCACTGAGCAAATCCATTGTTTGTAAGCTTTGCCACAGTCATCACAGTTGCGAGCCAAAGAATACATGCCAGCAGGCGAAGCGTCACAGGCCGTCTGTGCCAACGCCTTCTCAAAAACGGCATACTTTTTAGCCGCATAGTCGTCGTAGAAGTTGGCGAGGTCGACAATATTTGGAAAAGTATTCTCGTTGGATGGTACCGCATACTCAGTATCGTTGCAGAAACTCAACGATGTGATGATACGGCACGTGCTTCCTTCTTTAGTAGTGAATGGTGTAGCAGCATAGACAACTCCTCCACCGCCAGCTGTGGCGTTATTAACGGCCCGTCGACGTGAGGCGGAGTCGACTTCGTTAAATTCTTGTGTATCATTGCCGATAATCTCGGAAATCAAAACAGGAATTGCTTCGTAAGTAGTCTTACTGTCAAGTCCTTGAATATAGAACTGTTCCTTTGGAAGTCCACCGCTGCGAGTCGTCATGGTGATATTGACAGTGTTGGTGTCTTCGCCGTTCTTGATAGATGCAACTGAAGCATAATTTTGCAGACCACAGTAGGAATACCGAATGCCATCAAGGTCACTGTCTTCAGTCTTTGCGGCGTAGAAAGCATATGGAGGTGTTGCGTTCAAGATCTGTCCAATGAGCTCTGTGTCCCTCGAATCGCTTGTCAGGTTTCCCGTCATCAAAATAGCTGCTGCAGCATCTGAGTCCACCCAAAACAGCCGTTGCTCAGTGGCCACATAACTATGGTAGTACTCATCCGTCGATGCTGCAACTTCAACCGTCCATGTACCCGTGTGGTTTGTCAAATTCCCAGACGCAATACTGAAATACACCTCCGTGTCTGAGCTGAGTTCATACATAACAGCGCCCTGCGTGAATGGAACTGTCTCCGTGCCGTTTGTGTTGTCGGGACCAGGTGACGTATTCGAGGATGAGGTTGACACATATAAAGTCAGCTGCGGTGGGGTAGAAGTAACATTAGTGTTTTCCGCTGTTGGCTGTATACAGGTGTTTGCAGTGATATACACCTTCTTCGAGTCTCTCTTTTGTTTGTGCGATAATTCCTCTTCCCATTCTTCCGCCACCTCTTCATCTTCTAGTGCCGTCAATTCTGGATCGTCGATGACGTCTCGTTTGGCCGCTGCCGTTGCCGTGCTGGTCGCGGTGGCAGATGTAGTTGCTGTTGCCGTAGTTGTGGCCGTCACCTCAAACATAAGCGCCACTGTCGCGCTGGCCGCCAAAGTCAATCTCTGTGGGACATTGTTTGGTAAAACTGTGCTTTCTCTCTTCTGCAATCCGGCGTCCTGCTCGGGGTCCAGCCCCAAGAACGACGGGTTAATATGAAAGTCTGAAAGGAGATCCGAGTGTAGTAAAGGGGCCGCTATGCGCGCCATTAAAGAGTCGTCTGTGGTATCATCGGTCGGCGGTGGTGGCGTGGCGTCGGCAGAAATTAGAGCCGGAGCGGCCAATAGGGAGCACAGGGCTAAGCGAAGCAGGGAGAGCTTCCCGACTGTTGATTGTGGAAGCATTCTCGCAGGCTTCTCCGAGGATATGTTCTGGATGAAATGCAAAATGAATTCGTTTGTCGAGAGAAGGAATCGTGCAAATGGTTGTTGATAATTAATTAACAATTGAATAGAGTATTGGTCATCGCGGATATCCGGCACAGCCTTGCCGATAAGAACGAGTGAAAGCGACGAACAAGAGAGGTGGCAGTGACTCTCGTGTGTGCTTTTCAGATTGTCGACAAATAGATTAAATAGGAAAAAGCCGATCAACAGCTGCGGCTGTGTATATATCAATCTATACGAGTAAAGAAAATAGTTTAGATTATTAAGATAAGGAGAATTCCAATCGTCCGGTATATTCTCTAGAAAGTTGTGTTTAGAGCGATAAACACTCTTGAGTATCCGTTACATCCATGGGTCGGATCAAGGTGCCGTCTGTTTATGTATCATTCACAGTCATCCAAAACTGACAACTCTCGTAATCGTCCATCACTAGAAACAACATTTCAAACAAGGCCTGTGCCAGGATCTGCGCCATTCAAGCCAGGCGTGGTGATGATTTGATTCTATCCATCCTACAGCAGCTTTAACCCTGGTACACGCTAACCCACACTGTGATACCAAAAATAGTCACGACTTTGATGTGTATTGTTTTTTTTTTATTCACAACTACCTTCTCTGCCGTCCCTCTATTTTCTCATCCTTCGCCAGACTAGAAAGAATATATATGCATGTCTTCCATGCGGGGTATCGTTATGTGACAGCCCAGTTACAGCCACCATGTCTTATATGGATAACTGCCCGGGAGCTTACCAGCAACTTGCTTGCTATGAGCAACAAGTTCCACAAAAGCCACAAGATGTCGTTAGGCTAGTGTGTGATAAGCATGTCTCTTTCATCCAACCCTCGCATTTAGTCGTCCTTGGAAAGGTGCTCGGCAGCCTTGGAGCGAAGGCCAGACGAAGTACTCTTGCGGAAGTGGGCAGCAAGCATGGGGGCCATGAAGGAGTTGAAGATGAGCTCAGCACCACTGTGTAGACTTGTTAGAACACATGTATAGCTAAAAAGATAAAAGTCGGGATAGAACATACCGGAAGATGGGGAGAGAGAGCCACAGAAGGAAGACAAACTTGAAGAGGAAGTAGAAGGGGAACCAGTAGACAACCTGGACGAAGCTCTCGAGAACACTATGTTGTCGTGTTAGTTAGTGGGACATTGTGACACGTGCTCGTAGTCCGGATTGGACAGATGGGGGTAAATCTTACGTGAAAGACGAGAAAACAACCCAGTACTACAATGAAGAATACCAATTAATATCGAGAACCAATTCAAGGATGTTTGTAAATCTTACAGTCAACCACTGGCGGTCATCCTCTCCAGAAGTAGTAAAGAGGGCATCGAGCGAGTAGTAAGTGGGCACGACAAAGCCGGCGAGGTTGGTGAGAAGCTGGCCACCAAGGTTGAAAAGAATGAGGAAGAGGTAAAGAGAAGCAGCACCGACGGCACCGTACGCCTTAGGGACACCGGTGGCCTTTTCAATGTTGAGAACGACGGGGTACTTGGCAAGCTACAGGATAGAAGATATATGTTAGCGTGGATCTAGTAACAGAGACAACCATCTAATCATGACAACTAGGCCCGTAGTTTAGACAAGAACAAGAACAAGACTTCTCCAATCGTAACTGAATGTCTTTAGGCTACATTTTTAATCCAAAAATGTGCTAGTCTTGATGTCTACCGAGGCCCAATTCCATCTATGACGATATCGTGAGAATGGAGGGGCAACTAGAAGCACGAACCTCCTTGTCGACAGCAGCCAGCAAGGCAGTAACACGGTCTTGAGGAATAGGAATAGACATTGTGTGTATATGTATGGATAAGTAAAGTTTAAAAAGATGAACAAAGGATAAGAGAAAATAGTAAGAAGCCTGATATTTCAGATCGAGACACCCAAGATATATCAAGTAAAAGGAATAGGGAAAAGAAAAGACAACGACTGAAATCCTAACAGGTGATGTTGATGGTCAGTGGGTTTTTGCATGCTGACCAAAACCAGCTATTTTTTGTGGTCGACACCCGACAGGCGGGATTCACAGGCCCATCCCAGCGTCTACTTTTGGGCGACTTCCGTTGCATATTGGGCTCAAACAGCGCAACTTTAGTGGCTAGACGATGCAAAAAGCGGGGGACCGAAGAGCCTGAACCGCCTGTTAGTATCGCTTCCGGATATCTCGTACACAAGCGAGAGGCCTTTGTCTACAACCCTGAACCATCACTGGGGATAGCAAGCCAGCAAAGATCACTCAATACCGGAATGGATCCGATCATCCCAGAGGTTGGGCCCTATAAATCGGAATACGGCACATTACGGTTCTTTTCTTTGCAGTTGATTTGTATCGAACTTGTTCAATTCGAGTTAGTTGGCGGGGTTTGCAGGGGTTTAACGCCGCTAGGGAAGCTTATGCGCTGCCACTTGTGCCACTTTTTGCCAGCTTGCTTGGTAGAGTGTCGACGTAAAAGTGGGGGCGGCGCCGTCATAACTACTGAGAAGACAGATTCGTATGCAATTCGTCGTAATCTAGTGGTTCAACGGAAGACTGCTTGTAAGTGATTGTCAGCTCCGGGCCTGGCCTGTTCTAAGGGATATATGGTCGATATATGCATAACGCAAGGAGGTGAACCGACCGGACAGGCTTGAGGACAGTCTCCTTGGCTGGTTGTTGTATTTATGAGGCCTGTCATCCGGTAAACTCCTGAGTTGCAATCATTTCGGTCTCCTTGGTCCCGCTGCGTGCATTATGCAATCGTTAAATAGTGCCCGATTGCAGCTTTAATGGGTCTTGAAGTAAATCCTTTTTAGGCCTAATACTACTCAACTTTCTCTGACATCATCGTTTATAACAGGGTTAGGGTATGGTAGTGTCAATGTGGGGCCGAAGCTTCCGGATTTCCGCTAATGGCAATGCGTCCACCCGCCGGGACCTGCACGTCACCTTTGTTCACCCGTGTCTGTCCGTTCTAGCAAAGTCCCCACGACGGTGTTTGCGTTCCAGTCGTACGCATGTATGGACATGTTGTGTTTATTTGGACCAGGGACCAGATTTGCAAGTTGTGTCTTGTTAAGGGTTAGTAAACTATGTGAGAGGTCTATACAAATTTGCATAAAGCCGCATTCTATGACCAAATAAAGAGGTTTGATGAACCGTTTTTAGTGAGTGATTCTATGTCATTCAAACATGTTGTAACTAACTGTCGGTATAGAAAGTCAAATTGTTTTCTAAATCCCCGAGGCTTGACACAAACGTGTTTGTCCATGCACGAGTCTTCAAACTGGCTGACTATCATTCCAAACTCTTATCCACCAACTTGTATTTTCATGTCAACATTGGTTTTGTATCCCTAGATCCCATAAACTAACGCAGTGTAGCTCATCTTGGCCAGGAACAAGGCAAATCCCATTCATGCTCGAACCCACCTCTGCAAATTCATATGCAATGCATACTCTATACGCCGGATTTTGCAGGGTTCCGTGCTGTGTTCGCTCTAGTAGCTGCGGTTAAGCAACACCTTATAGACTACATACATATGTGGGTAATGTTTGTGTTGCTTCGGATTGGTTGGTCTTGTTGACGCTGGACCGTATTTAGTAGTCTATTTTGCTTACACGCTTGCTTATCACACCGGATGATAGCTTGTTTACATATTTTGGTATGGAGTTTTGGAGTACATACATGTACCTGAACTTTTGTAGGCTCAGCCCACAAACTGTCCCATTCCTACTATTGATGCGCTTGCTTGCATTTGGGAAACCATGACATAGATCCCATTCATCCGTCCGTCCTGAGTGCGCTACATTGGTACATGGCTCTTTTAAGTTGTATGTAACTCTTGAAACATGAAAAATCTAGATGCATTTAGTTAGCTCTTGTACAAATTCACCATTTTCAGTCCTATTTTCTACAATTTGTGTGTCTAGATACTTCGAATTTCTTCGCTCCTACCTAAACTTCCAGTGTCTTGAATATTCATTCAACAGTAACTACTTTAAATACACTACACACAACTTTGCCTCGATCGTTTTTTCGTGATTTTTTTTGCTTCTCAATCGAGAAGGAAGTGAAAAGTGACTTGTGACCCACTTTTATTTACCTTTATTCTGCCTCGTTACCGCACCAACTCTTTGTCTGCTCTCACTTTTTTGTTCTTTAATCCAAACAAATCTACAATCATCAACCATTTTGGTTTGCTGTAACAGCGAAAGAGCTACACAGACCACACATATCCGATATCCGAAATATCGCTACTTTGCTCTTCTTTCGGAGTCGAATCACCGGTGGTTTGTCTACCAAATATCTTTATAACAGCCTCGCGTCGCATCCGTAAGTCTCGGTATTTTCATCTTCCTCGTTGCTTTCTACACGGCCGCCCCATTCGTCCATTGTCTGTGCCTTTCCATATCCGATATTCAAAACCAAGAAGCCTGGCAAAGTCCGCCATTGTTGTCGCAGCTTCATATAACAACGGTCCCTCATAACTTCACATCTACCAGTCCTCGTTTCTGGCCTGGTTCTGGCTCTGGCTCTGGCTTTCTTCGGTTTCTGACGCCTAGTGGTCTTGTGCTTGTGGACTTGCTGCAATCCCTGTCGCGAAGCTGTACATATCTATGTACGTGCACTGGCCTTGCTCGTCTTTGCCCTGCAAGCGTTTTCGCGAATTGAACAAAACTCAAGCCACTTGCCTTGTTCTTTTCTTCGTCTTCTCCGACAACTGGTTTCGTTTTCCTTCTGTTGTGCCTTGTCGTCTTGACTGTCCTTGTCTCGGCCCCGACTACTGAATTGTTTGGCCATACACCCCTCACATCTCACAAAAAACCTGTTCATTAAGGCGCATACATATACATTGTTGCTTGTCAGCAAATTGTTCTTTTACTATTTGCATCCTTTTGTACTGTTTGTTGTTCGAGGCAACTGGCGGCAGCGAGTGAGCGACACCAGCGAAGTGCAACACTTGCAAAACCTACATAGGCTGCTTTGTGTGCTTCCAGTCCGACATCGCGTAAGTGCTCTTGAAGTTGCCAAGCAGACAACAATCTTTGTCAACCTCAATTCGGCTTTTTTTTGCTGTTTTGTGCTATCCGACGCGAGGTCTGCGTGCTGCATGAGCATAGATACTTCTACTTGGCTCGCCCTTAGTCTGATTCCATATTCTTTTTCGAGGCGCGGTTGTGCCCTTTACTTTTCCTCGAATATCCATTTTTCTCCACTCGTGTCGTCGTTGATACTTGCACCTCACTATTATATTGTGCTGTATACTGACAACCGGTGTTTGTTTACAGTTTGTTTGAGCGTCTCAAAGCAAGTCCTTTGCTGCTTCTCTGGGCGGATCCCAGATATTGTACCGGCACACCGTTTGCCGATTACTGTTTTCTCCGTCTGTCCTCTTATAGTCTCGAATTCGCGATCCGACCCTTACTATAACTGTCGTCAACATGTCACAACAACAACAACAACAGCAACAAGCCGACCAAGGCATGGCCCACATGAACTCGATGAACATGAACGTCGCCTGGCAAAACGCACCCATGCCTCAACATATGGTCAGCCAGCACCATTCTGCCCATCACAGCCCAGAACCAGACATGTCGGGAGACGCTGCTCATCTCATGAGTATGGGAATGCCTGATCAAATGCAACAGCACATGTACAGCGTTCAACACCCTTTGCCGGGGCACCAGATGCACCCTCAACACACCGTTCCTCACCACCAAGGACCACCAATGCATCATCATCAGCAGAGCATGCATCCTCAGCAACACATGCACCACAGCCAACACCAAGCCATGATGCAGCAGCAGCAGTCTAGCTTGATGGATGTATCTGTGTCTAGCGTCAGTACTGCGGGTAATGTTTCGTTCAACATGGCCGACGAGGACTCGCGCAATGACAACGCCAATCATGTGAGTAGATGTAGCCATTGGCCATGGCGGATCACACAAGATGCGTTGAACACGACAACTAACCATGTTAACAGGAAATGCGCAACCTACTGAACGACAACCGTCACCGCTCCCTGGACGACATTGCTAGAGAGCTTCACCAAAACGATCGTGGTCCCAACAGTGAGCGCCTTCGCCAGGTTTTTGCCATGCTCTGGTAAGCGCAAAGTCTTGAGTTGCACGACGAGAACAATATACAAATACTAACATCGACCAGGCTCGATCGTTTATGTGAGCGCAGTCGTAGCTCCGTCCCGAGAGGCCGTGTATACGCATCCTATGCAAGCAGATGTGCCAATGAAGTCATCACCGTCTTGAACCCCGCTAGCTTCGGAAAGCTGGTACGAATTTTATACCCTGGATTGCGGACCCGTCGTCTCGGTGTACGTGGTGAATCCAAGTACCACTATGTCAACTTTGCGCTCAAGGAGGACTCTGAGCAGCCCGGTAACGACATGAACGCAAACGGCATTGTAAAGCCCCTTCCTCCGCTCAGAGTCACAGAGACCAAGCGCGAAGGTTCTGCTGCGCCGTCAGTTGCATCCAACGGCACAGCCCCACGTGCGGCAGCTCGGCAAAGTTCAACAGCACGTGCCACGCCACCAGCACCCACCCGGCCAGTGGAACGGAGACAGCAAAAGTTGGACCACAGAAGCCGGTCGGGGCGCATTGTCTTTGAGCCTGGTCAGGATATGCGGTACGTTTCCGACAGCGGCGTCCAGGCTAACAAAATCGAGATGCCTTATTCGCGAAACTTCCCCAAATTTGGTACGGTTTCGGCAGACCCAATGTCTCTACCAGATATGGCACCTTATCTGCCAGAAGAGTTTGACGCGGACGCACAGAGTACATTGGTAGCGCTTTACCGCACACATTGCAGCACAATCATTGAATGTGTGCGGTTTTGCAGAGAGAAGTCTTTTTGGCACCAGCTTTCGTCATTCCAGGGTACTTTGACTGTGCCAGTACAACGGCTTTTATTTCATCCCAAGATGGCTGGCTGGATCGAAAAGTGTGACACTCTGCTGTACCAACGTCTTGTGCAACTTCTAGGGTTTCTTTTGCTGCAGGTGCTTCCGAAGCCAGTAGTTGAATGCCTGTCTAATATTGCTGGCAATTTGATCCCGTTCTTGCGCAAGTCGTTTTCAAGTTTCCCAGAGCATTCAGTGGCGGCTAAAATTGGCCCAGCGTCTATTTTTTCAAGTCTCGTCAGACAGGCGCTTCGTGTCAATGTCACCGCGCATGCCGCGGCTAACATGTTGTCCGTTGCGGAAAATCGTGACGTGATGTACAGTGACTTGATCCAGGCTGTGGACGTGGGTCGCATTGCTGAACTGTTACCGGAGGCTGGCGTTGACGACTTTGTACGTATTTGCCAGACTAAGGTTCGGCGGACAGTCAGCCCAGTCAACATTGATACGGAACTCGACAAGGCATCGGTATTTGGAATGGTTTCAAACGATCCATTGCCAGAAAACTCAGCACCACTTGACCTGTGGACTCAGTTCCTGCAAGGCTTACCACAGGATTTCCCCAATGCTTCAGCACAAGATTTGGTGACATACACATCGACCATAACGTCATCTCTTACTCGTGACATTACTCTTTCCCAGGGGTCCAGCTTTGGGACATGGTGGGTATGCAAATGTTGGATTGACGAGTATGTTATGTTCTTGGCATCGACTGGTGGCTTCATGGACCGGTACAACGTTTCGGAGTCGGGAAATGTGGTGGCTCCTGCCGCTGAGCAGGAGGCTTTTTCCCAAACTACTGCCCCCGATCAACGGGGCAACGCGCCAGTTGTTGATGCCGCACCAACGGGAAAGCTGGCACCAACTACTGCGTTGGACAGAGCGAAATTCCCAAGCCCATTACCACCTCAAGTTGTGGCCGAAGCTACGGCCGGCGATGATAGTGGTATTGGTATAAGAACGCCCGAAGAGGACTACCGTTATGAGTTTGACCAGGGCGAACGGGCCGAGATGGGAGCTCCTCAGACGCAGTAAACCCTGATACGCTGTTCCCGGTTATGATCTAATTGTTTGACGGATCTATCAGGTGATTGTGGGTCCCGGAGTATGGATGGTTTCCAAACCAGGGTGGGTATGTTTTATTGTTTTTTTCTTCTTCTTTTCCTTGTTTGGTTCATGTATTCTTTTTGATATCTTGATTGTTTGGCAACGATGGTGCCAAGATAGAGTCTGGGGAAGTTCCTTCGGGCAGGTGGTCATTGTTTTGGCGTTTACATTTTTGGTTTTTGTTTGGCTTTGATGTTTGGATTGTTCTCGGCTTGTTGAATTACAACGGTCTCCCGAGTATCTGCCGTAATGGCATGCAATGGGAATTTTGGCGACAAAGAGAGACTCATGAATCCGTCCAGAAATGGCGCTATTTGTAATGAATAAAAAGGTGAAGTTTTCTGGCACTTTCAGTTGATATAATTCTGTCGTTGAGTGAGGCTCCGTTTTCGGCCCGGGCATGTCAGGTACGGAAGGAGTCAGTCGCAATGAAGCCGAACATACGAACGTGAACGGGCAGGGATTTTGCATTTTGTAGGATTTTTCTTTAGTTATTAAGGAACTATGAGTGGCTTCGAATGACGAGTCAGAGAGTCAGGGAGCCAGCAAAGACGATTCAAGAGGAGTCATAAGGGTTTGTGGCGAATTGTTCAGGACTAGTATATGGACGGGATTTTCCTCCAGTTCAATGTATCTTTTTTTGGTTTCTTTAAGTATCTACAAAACGACGACGATATGGTGGCGCAATTAAATAATCAAGGCGACAAGGAATGGGTTGTGCAGAAGTTTGGAGGAACTTCAGTGGGCAAGTTCCCGGATAAGGTGAGATGAGATTTTGGTTCTGGTTATGGTGGGTTACTTGGAAGAATCTATGGCTGACTGAGTTATTCATCATTGATAACAGATTGCCAAGGATATTGTCCGGTATGTTCTACTTTGGGCATTTGTTGGAATCACTGTTAACTAACAAACTTGTAGTGAATATCTATCCCGGAACAAGGTCATTGTGGTTTGCTCTGCGCGGTCTACTGGGAAGAAGGCCGAAGGAACTACCAGCCGGTTTGTCTATACATATCTTCTCTTTATATCTGTACAGTTGGACTAACTTGAATGTCTTCATAGTCTCCTCGTCATCTTCGCTAAACTCCGTTCACTTACTTCATCGCATCACCCCGAACCTCACCGCGAATCACTTCTTTCCGAAGCCGTTACGCTCGTCTCCGCCATCTGCAGCGACCACATCAAGGCCGCGCAGACCTTCATCAAGGATGCCACCCTCGTGTCCCAACTTTCCGCCGAAATCACCCAGGAATGCGACGACCTGAGCGCTTACCTTGCGGCTGCTAAGAGATTTAACCTGGAGATTAACGCTCGCGCAAAGGATAGAGTTGTCTCGTTTGGTGAGAAACTTAGCTGTCGGTTCATGGCTGCGTTACTTCGGGATGTTGGCGTTGATGCGCGCTATGTTGATTTGGCGGATCGTTTACATTTTGAGATTGATGCGCGGTTGGATGCTCAGTTTTATGCTACAGCGGCGAGTGCCTTCCAGGAGGCTGTCGCTGAGTGTGGTGATGCCGTGCCAGTTGTTACTGGGTTCTTCGGAAATGTCCCTGGGTCGCTGATTGATGGTGATGTTGGTAGAGGCTACACGGATCTTTGCGCTGCGCTTTGCGCTGTGGGTGTTAAGGCTGCAGAGCTTCAGATTTGGAAGGAGGTTGATGGTATCTTCACGGCGGATCCTTCCAAGGTTCCTACTGCGCGCATGTTGAACAGCATCACGCCTTCTGAGGCTGCTGAATTGACCTTCTACGGAAGTGAGGTCATTCACCATTTGACTATGGACCAGGTCATTAACGCTACCCCTGCTATCCCGATTCGCATCAAGAATGTCAAGAACCCTGGTGGCTCTGGAACTATTGTTGTTCCTGATGGCGCTGCTGGCCGGACAGTTACTGCCAAGGAAGGTTCTAGCCCAACTTCCGAGGATGGTGTGAAGCACCCTACGGCGGTGACTATTAAGGACTGTATCACGGTCATTAACGTGCATTCCAACAAGCGGGCTATCTCTCACGGTTTCTTCGCCAAGGTTTTCTCTATCTTGGATAAGTACAAGTTATCTGTGGATCTTATTTCTACCTCGGAGGTGCACGTGTCCATGGCTATCCACGCCGCTGGTATTGAGGACGGCATCTTCGAGAAGGCTACCGAGGCACTTCAGAGAGACTGCGGTGAGGTCTCAGTACTTAACAACATGGCGATTCTGTCACTTATTGGTGCTGATATGAAGAATGCCATTGGTATTTCGGGTAAGATGTTCACTACGCTGGGTGAACACCACGTCAACATTGAAATGATTTCGCAGGGCGCCAGTGAGATTAACATCTCTTGTGTCATTGAGGCGAAGAATGCGACGAGAGCTATGAATGTTTTGCACACACATTTGTTTACGTTTTTGGATTAAAGAGGACCAGATAGATAGATACACAGTTGTTTCGGCCGGCCGGTAGTAAAATAAGCTTGTTTTTTTTTGGATTTTTGGATTTTTGACATGCATCTTGTTTGGCGGGGTACTAGCATTGACCCTAGCTTAATAACCCTGTAAGCTCTATGATTTAAGAACCTAAAAGCTACACCGAAACTTGAACTTTGGTGATTTGTGGCATGTTGTAAAGGATCGGTTGTGCTGCTTCATCATAAGCGCAATTGAGTTTTTGAGTTCGTTTATTTCTATTTATTTCTTTATCAGATCGGACCTTATTTAATTACCATTGGTAATTACTACAATCAGACCACGGACTCGACATCCCTCGATATTCATCACACCTTCCAAGTTAATCTTGCGACACACGACACACGACATAGATCATGTACTCCAAACAACCTCCACGTCCAGGGAATTCCTATTTAGGCCCGGGAATGAACCCGATAACCCCACCTTCGTTCCTTCACGCAATGGCTGCTATTGATATGACCAACGACCATCCAGTACTTCCACCGGCTATTCTCACACGCATTCTTTCGTATGCATCTGTTCCGACATTAATGCGCTGTGCGCGTGTATCTCGGAGACTTCGCGACCTCGTTTATACCGATTCTAGATGGGTAGAGAGATTAGAAAGTCTAGGCGTCTGGGATGAACCGGCTGCTAGACGACACTATGATGAAGTTCAAAGACAAAAGCGGGAACGGGTGGAGATGGCGAGAAGAGCCCAGATGCAGGCGGAGAAAGAGGGTCGACCAACTATGTTGTTTGACGCCGGAGTTGAAGAGGAAGCTGCCAGGCGGTTAGCTGCGAAACCAGTATTGACTCCGGTGCCGGCTTCCTTGGGGTTGGATGGCTTTCAAACTATGACTATTGGGGCTAATGCCAACCAGGGCGAAGGAGACTCGGCAGAAGATATTCTTGGCGTTTTACAACGGGTGAAGAGTATCCGCGGACAAGCCCGGCAGGAATTCGGAAAGATCTATGGCGCTCTGGCTCCATTCTACAATGACCTTGTTCGGTCGAAAAGCCACACTGACCCCGTCATCTTCAAGGTGTTTCGCGATCCGGAACGTCAAGCGCGTATGCTTTCCAACTTACGGACTTTCTCTAAATGCGACTGGTCTGAAGGTGCACTTGAAAGGGAACAGAGGGTTCTCGCCATGACGGGGATCTTTGAAAGTGCTGTGCTGAGAGAGTTTGAACAAGGGTATGAATTCTGGGATGTTGATGGACGGATGCGTCGCTATGCGCATGTCTTGCATCTACTTAATGGTGGTGGGGCCGGTATCACGCTGTTCGTGGAGAAGCATCCGTTGTTTAGTGATGAGCGGATTCTTCAGATGGATGCGATGCAGTGTCTTAACCATGCGCCACAGGGATGTGTTGAACTTGCACCTGCACATTCGTTCTTTGAGATGTTACTGGGCACTTTGAATGAGCAAGCGGACGTCATTACGCGGATTTTCCCGGAGCCTAAGCCGGTGTTTTGGGCGTTGGTGGAGAAGGTACGAGATGATACTATTGCTGATTTTGTTACGCCGTTATTCGACGAGGCGCATGATAGGAGTGTAGAGGCGTATCTTAAGGCTGTTTCGGGAGTGTTTGAACAATGCATCTTGTTCTTTCGGTCTTTGAGACCACCTGGGTATGTTCCCGTTGATAGTCCTGACGATGAGGCTACTAAGGCGCAGAATGCAGAGTTACTTGATAGGGCTAAGGGTCTTGCTGCACAGCTCTTCGAACCTCATTTGTATACTTATTTACAGGAGGAATTGGACTTCTTCGATGTATATGCCGGTGAGAAGGTTGAAGAATGGGAAAAGAAGTTGTCCGAGCAAGAAGCTAGTGTTGAGTCTTTCCTCATGGGCAACTTTAACCGACAAGCTGATAAAAAGGATTTCATGAGTTCCTTTAAAAAGGTTGTCATGATGCCCGTGTCAGTATTGCCTTCGTTTACTTTCACTTCATCATCTACCGCCACGACTACCGATACACCCGAGACTACCGATGCTTCTGACGTAAAGACCACCACGATCACCACCACCGGAGTTCCTGGCTCCATCGACGCTGATATTACACCGACTACAGCCGCACCCCCAGACGGCGGTCTTCATTCCCGGTCTGGCTCTTTAGCCAACCCTGCTCTCCCCGCCGTGGCACCTACCGATGAACTTGCTGCCAAGGCGACATTGATGGCCACGCGGTTACAAAACATCAAATCGTTATTCTCTATGGAAATAGCCCTTGACCTTATTGCTCATGCAAAAGTTTCTATTTCTCGTGCTGCCGTGTTCATTCCCTTGTCAGGCCAACCGGGTGAGGAGTCCCGCGAGCAATGTGAAGCTATCTTTGCTGCGCTTGTTAAACATCTTGGTGCACGTCATATGAAAGAGGGGTTTGCCAAGGCGATTGTTCATCTGGCGGGGTATAACCCACGGGAAACGACGGGCCATGAAGAAGGAAGCGGAGTTGCCCCATTGGTGATGTTCATCGAGTTAGTCAACGTGGGAGATTTAATCTCGCAGATGATTGACGTATTCTACGAGCAACAGCTTGTTACGCCCAAAATTGTTGATAAGAATGACTTCCTTGATCCTGCTGCCAAAGCAAAGAAGAACTTTGAAAAGCTCCTAGATGAAAACGTTGCTGCGGGTCTCAACAAGGGAATTGACGTACTCATGGACGAAGTTGAATATCTAAACGCCACGACACAATCGCCCACAGATTATAACCCCATCGCCGAAGATCCCGCAGTCACAGGTTCACCAATGGGTAGAAATACACCCGCCGAGATTCGCAATGCCCATAAACGAGCTACAATGTCCGATGCCGGTCTCGACATCGGACCGACTCAAACCGCCCTCCGTATCGTCGACCTCGTCTCCAAGCACACCGCCATGCTTGTTGGAACAACAGATAAATCCATGCTTGACGTATTCAACGGCGAAGTTGGTCTTCGTCTCTTCGCTGCCGTCTGTAAACATCTTAAACGTCAGCGTGTCTCGACTTCTGGCGCTATCAAGTTGATTGCTGATATGAATGCGTACTGGGCTTATATCCGGACTCTCAAGAACCCCGATTTACAAGCTTACTTTGGGGCACTTCGGGAACTTAGTCAGATCTATCTTATTGATGGGAAACATGCCAAGGAGATGGCAGCGGTTATTGCAGATAATAACCGATTTGGAGGCATTTTCAGAGCTGAGGAGGTGTATGAATATGCCCAAAGACGGGCCGATTGGTACCAGGTCAAAAAAGACGTTGAACGTGCTATGTATGGCTTGGAATGCACTTTGATGTAGACGACTGTTGCTTGCTATTTATTGTTGATAGTTGGTCAGTACCAGTAACGATAATGATGAAATGATTATACGAATAGACAAATTACGTTTAAACCAAAATTGCATTAATCTAGTCCTTACGTCTGTTGGCGCGCCGTTGCTTGACCCTCTTGTCTTCAGCGTGTAACCGTTCCTGACGCTTAACATCTTGTTCAAGCAACTCACGTTCTCTTCCAGCTACTTGACTGGAAACAACGATACCGCCTTTTCTACTAGCCACACTTCGGGACTTGAGGAACTCTTGTTCCTTGATCATTCCCATATTCGGCGCAGAATCCCGTCTAAACATATTCAGTAACCTCACCCCAATCTCCGTTTCAATCTCCGTGCCGTCCCGCGCAATCTTTACCTCGCGGTTACCGTTCCACGTGTTTAGCATACCCTTGGTCTTGGAAAACGGTACCTTGTCCGTCGACAACCACTCCAGCTGAAACGGCTTTCCGAGTACTTTCGGTTCATGCGCCGATAGGAATCCCGTCGTGTACCCTGACGCCGCAGTGGTGGGGTCCTGTTGTCCTTGTGTTACCGTCATGCGCGCAAGGGCCTCTTCGTCCTGGAGATCGTCGACGTCATCGTCTTCATGTGCAACCTCCCAAAAGAGCGTACCACGGAGCGGGTCATTGATTATGCGACCTGGCGGAACGTTACCGATTTGCGGAAGTGTAACAAATTGCGACATTCCGCTTTGTTCAATCGGAACTCCGGCCTCCGGTGGAGCAGTATCTTGCGTGGTAGGCGGTGGCGGTGGTGGGGAGTCCTTTAACTCGGACGTCATGCGGGCAAATCCAAAGTATCCCCCAGATTTGTTAGCGGAAAAGAATAGATAGACATTCTCTGCGTCCTGTTTCAGTTGTTAGTGAGCGTCCTTGCTGTGTTACTTGAAGACATATTTATGTACCTTGAACGCCTCATTCAGTGTATCTTCGTTGTGCTCTTGTGTCGCCCACTCGCCAGTCCGAACACTGTACTCTAAATCTTCGACTGTAAGACTCTTGAGAGAAAAATATCTGTCTTTCAATCCTTGTCGTGAGGGGATGGGCCCAACTGGCAAATCGTCTGGTCGTCCAATGACAACTGTGCCAGGCTCTGAGGGAGCCCCCGAAGGCGCATCACCATTAGACGCTGTGGAAGTGATAGAATCTTTTACCACGTGTCTTTGTCGTGCAACCAAGGTAAAGCCACCAAACGTAGATTCGTGAATCTTGGTGAATGCTTCCGCGCAGCTTTCTCTGTCGCGAAAGTTTGCAAAGCAACAGTTGCTCTTGACTATCAAGAACACTGACTCTAATCCAGTAGCGAGTGTGCATACATGGTCGACGATTCCCATCAACTCAGCCTTGCTTGGTAGGTTTCCAATCCATAAGGCGAACCCTGATGATTGTTAGTTTGTGAAACGTGGGCCTTATCAGTCATTTATATTTACCGCTCTGCTTCGCTTTGCGCGGTGGTCCAACTACATAGCCCCATTTGGCCTCAGTAGTAGAGGGAACAACTGTATAATTTGTTAGTTTTTTATTTGACACTACAAGTTCTTTGCAATCGACTTACATCTGCATAGACCTGGGATTCCTCCGATGAAAGAGTTTTCTGGCACTGTCTCCGAGCCTTTTTTCATCCCGGGTTGTGGCTGCCGCCCATTACCATGGGCTCTGGGGTGGTGTGCTTGTTGAGGTCTCCCATGTGGTGGTCCTACCAGATAGCCTTGGGGTAACATTTGGCCTGGACGTTGCATCGGCGGGGGCTCCTGATATGTAGAAGGTCCCGGAGGGTGCCCATGGTATACAAGAGGCCCGGGAATTCTATGGGACGGCACTTCCATGCCAGTACCTGGAATTTGTTGAAAGTATACTCCTGGAGGGTACTGTTCCGGGTAGAATCCACTAGGTACCATATTACTTGGTGGGGGGCCGTGATTACCATGATATGTGGTCACAAACTGAGGACCTGTCATAGGAGGATACTCTTGTGGTGGTGCCGCATACATGTGAGGCAATGGCATTGGTGATATAACACCATTCGGTATCCCTGGCATTGGCCCAGTCATAGGATAGCTTCCGTCTTGTGCGAGACCCGGAACTGCCATCATTGGCGAGAGGCTAGCATGGCCTCCATGCGGGTTTCCAGGATATGCAGGTGGTGGTGATGAGACTTGTGGATGTTGTGTCTCATATGTGATGTTTTCCACCAGGTTGGTGAACGTGTCCGGAGGTGTAGTGCTCCATGACGGAGCCTTTGAATTTCCGTCTACAATTATTGGACGTTTCGATCTCGGCATGTCGTCAACACAATGTGAGGTACGTGAGTTGTTGTTGGGGTACCCAGGACTTGACACCGATTAAGTCGTCAACGGATACGTCTGTGGTGGATGGCTGAAAACGTCGTATTTAGAGGAGCGTCAGATTAGGCTGTGTTGACACTCCTGTATAGTTTGTTGGTTGGGCTGTTGTTGACAAGCCACGAAATACCTCGCCTCAATGTCAACCACTATGCTTCCGGTCACCAGAGTGCAGAACAGTCAAACAATACGTCCCAAACTAGCCACAATTCCTGATGTCTGTAGAACCAAAATGGTACAGTCGGCCAAGATGATGCAGACACTGTCGTCACAAAGGAGCCACGTGCCGGCTAACTGCTGAGATACCAAGGACAAAGAGTTGTTTGCCGGAATGTCTGGTTGAACAGAATAAACCTATGCTTCAACTATAGCTGTGGGGGCCAGAGACAATATGCAAGGGGTGCTCCGGAGGATATATATCCTGCAAGGCGTAACGAAATAATGACGATAACAAGGGATGACTGGATATAAGTCTTTGAAGAATAACGCAAAGTAGTATCTGCTAGTAAAGTGTTAGATTCTCGTATACAAAAGCAACCTGAGAAGTTTTGAATGCTGAAGGGAGTCCTCGAAGACATAGAACAACAAACTTTCAACTGGAGTATGCCTCAAACACGCCACAAGATTAGATTCCGTTTCTCGAAACTGGGGATTGAATCTGTTGGCTTCTCAAGAGAGATCTACCATCTGGAGATCAATGACTCGGAAGAATGCTTCTCAATTGCGGACTCGTTTCTTTCAAAGCAGGCTCACCTTCACCGTTTTTATTTTGAATTTGACAAAATGAACAAATAGACATGTGAAATGTCAGCTCCAGGACGGGGACTCCTTGCCTTTAAATTTCAAACTTCCAGAAGACCTAATCCGCGGTCTGGCCCTAAACCTCTCCACAGGATTGACACTAGTCTCGGCGCCCCAAAGCTAAGTATGAATTTCCATTACAACTTGGCAACTTTGCTTCTCTGCATTTGGTTATCCAAGACAAACTTTCAGGAGAAAGTTGAACATTACTTGATGTCTCTGGCAAGTCACTAACCCCACCCGATATGATGGTACTTCTGATTCAAACATGTTGGTGAACACTCCCTAGAACCGCTTGGACAAGGCAGTGAACGTCGCAGCATATGCTTCTGTTATTTCTCGTTCTAAAAGCACCGGAGGCTAACGGCTAGTGCCGTTTACGACTTTGAATGCATTTAACTGCAGTCATTGGCGGCTTCCAGTGCCAATATGTCCTGATAACAGCTGATTCGCGCCTACATCCGTACAGCGGACCACCGCAATGGATAGTTAAATTCGAGTGTATTTGCATAAGCGAGCCAGTGAAGTAAGGCTTGTAACGATGCGCAACTAAGGTCAGCGATCGAAAGGAGCCAGAGATATCAAAATGCTTGTCGCATGATGAGGTCGCATGGCTGACGTAACCTGGATTGATGAAGCGAATACCTTCATCCTCATTGAGATTTGCAGCTTGACAGTCAATTAAGCTTCGGTAGGGATGAATCCCTCTCCAAGGGCGGGTAAGGCAGACCTAGGAAATGTGACACTGGTCACTCACTCTCGGATTGTGTGTATGTAGCTTTCGGGTACATGACTTCTGTTCTAACAATGTATGGGATTCTGCACAATCTGGCAAACAAGTTCTTGTTTTTACCTTGAGGTAAACGGGGCGTAACATCGAGCTAAAGCTCACATACCGTGCTATGCTGCCAAAATACACGGCAGATAATTTGCTAATGAATCCTGTTGACAATGAAAATAGTGACGAGTTTTCAAAAGTGACATTCAATCACTAGTCAATTTTTGGTCATAATCCTTTGCGGAGAAATATTGTTAGTCTTTTACATACGTCGTTGTTGCCACCTTCAATATTTTCATTTATGCAGTTACCCAATTAAGCATGTGAAGGTCTTGCAAAAAGTAGATAGTGACGATTTAGACCACAAACAACTTTTGCTATCAATCTTCAGTTACAGGTAACAATTGATCTTTTGAGCGCTAAAACGAGGATTTACAAATCCTTGAATTATAGTGGCTTGATTTGTACTTTACCTTTGGTATAATCTACTATAAGTCAAGTGACTTCCTGGATCCTTTGTTGTTGTTGAATTAGCGGAGAACCTTCTTCCCGATGTCGAGTATCGATCCGATCCGGTGTTCCGAACAGACTCGACATATAAATCCTAGAAGCAAGAGATAGGATTCAAAGTCTAGACCACAATTGTCTGTTCTCATACAGGCAAATATCCGAAAGAAAGAACAAAACGGACGGATGGAGAAAATGTGGTCACAATATGACACAATCCGCTAGCCACTACGGAAGGATCTCCTCCAACGGAAGATAGATCTGATGATGAATCGATTCTGTCTAAAGTAACCATACAAGATCGCACAGTAAGACGAATGTTAGGTCGTAATGAGAGATCTTATGCTGTATTCGTCGTATAAAAGTTGAGAAGCGAAATCCAAGGTTTGTAGATGTTGTCCAGACAGATATAAAACAACTGAGATACGTATCGTACCCAAGAATAGTCAAAACAAAGACGATATGATAAGAAGATGTACCATATGCAAAATGTGGAAATGTGAATGTATGCTTGTACTGATGCAAGTACAAGACTGACAGAGACCTGCGTCAAGCAATGTCGAATAGGTGGAAAGATCTTTGATGAGTTAGTCCTGGCGCAACAGACCAAATCTAGGGTCATATATCAGACTATCAATTGACGGGACACAAGAAAAACCATTCCAATTTAGTCATTACACACTCTGTCGCGGATCTTGTACCTGCTATGTCGACAGGTAGACCAGCAAGCAAGTCAACACTGCGGATACACCCCGGCTAAGCTGAAGAGGCCGCCGTGACAGTTGCCATTCATTTCAGCAGCGGGGTGACGGTGAAATCTGGGGCTTGGAATCCGGGAGCGTACCTGATTCGTCGACTTCCCTTGGACAGACTGGAAGCTTTCGAGAATTGTATGGAAAAAAGTTGTACTTCAAAAAGGGGTGGTTGATAGGCCCTTGCCGATATCTCCTTGCATTAGAGTCGTATGGATAGACATGACACCCCTTATGCCGGGTCGCTGCAGCCTCTGAGGCAATGCAACGTCAAGCAGTGTTCGCGATGCAACAAATTGTAACCCGATAGAGGAGTATGGCAAAGGCCAAAGTATACTATCTAGTGATCGCATAAGCGGGACGGCATCCAAGACGGCTGTAATATATTGGGTACGCTTAGCGGAGTGGCACTGACGGGAGGCCAACCGAAGATCCAGATACAACACTCAAAAGGCTGTCAACCAGTGTGTCCCATACATTCCTGGGTCATCCAACCAAAGTCAAAGACTCGGACGTTCCAACACCTTCAAAGTGGAAATATGATCAAATGTCCGTGCTCCACGTGTATCTTGCCTTCCGCATGTCCCAGTGTGGCTCCGTTAGAGTTACAGGGCTGATGGGACGACCAGAACAGTCTAGAAATCATAGCCTACCAAAACCGTGGCAAGTAGAAGACACCCACCCGACAAGAGTACACACCGCCAGGGGAGTGGCTGGCTGCTATGCCTGAAAAGCAACCCTCTGAAAAATGCAACGTCTAATCTAGTCTCGTGTGCCACTAGTTGGTCTATATTTCAGGTCGCCACGGCGTTGTTCAGGCGTTGACCGTAATCTCAAGATATCTATGTGGCTTCTGCTACATCGCTGATCCATCTGTATGTGTGAGTCTTGATCATTTGGACGTTAGGCGACTTACGCAGAGTGGGGGCGGGGACTCGAGGAGCTTGCCCCCCTCCCCCCTCTTTATCTGCCACCCTCGTTATGGGCCAGATCCCCAGGGATAAAGCTTGTTGCGAGGCCACTTCTCCACAAGAAACCCAACGTCGCATCTTGAGCCATTGCGACATGTCCAGCGCCAACGCCAGCGCCTCTGCAACACTGACCTCTGTTTGTCTCGCAAGTCACTTTGTATGATGCAATATTGTAGTATTCGACACTACGTCAACTTTTCACCGCTAATACATGGGGTATTACTCGGTAAGAGTGGATACGGAACATCGGCTAGCCCGGTCAGTACTACTCGGAGCTCGCCAAGTAGAGAGTCTTTCACCGTATAAGCCTAAATTGTACTGCCGTTTCACAACGAGAAATAGAAATCTACAGTTCCAGTTCAGCAGTTGTCTGCGACTAAACGTTGAGGAGAAGAGGTCCTTGGGCGGTGCTACAGGGTAGATCGTGCACGGAATTGGAAGCATCGGACATGGTTCGTTGTTGTATTGCCAGGGCAAAGCTTGATAAAGCTTTGGGCACTATATGCTTGTTACCCGCTATCCTTAGAACATAACACCTTGGGAAATGTCCAAAAGCCTGATAACAAACTAATGCAAGTCGTCAAGTAAGATCCCGCCAAAGATCCACTGAGACAGACACAATGCTATGCATTGACCAGGTTCGCATATGTAGTGAGATACCGTAGCTCAGTACGGCGGCCAAGACACGGGATACAATGGCGTTCTGCAAGAACAAGCCGGCTCAATGTTATAGGTGGAGATGAATTTCATAAATGGCGTCTGCTGCCGCATAACATGGAATATCTAATAGACAATGTTTCGTCGGACATCACGGGACGGGCTGTGTACAATTGTACGAGGCACCTATTTAATCGCCAATAGTCGTTGCCGAACTCGGGTTACCGCATAAAACAGCTGCATATGCATGTACCCAAATGCATCATGGAGATTCATGGCGAAAGTTGTTACTATCTCTCCATATGAAGCCATTGTTGCTTATCCATACAATTCATGCTCACTCAAATAAGCCAACTACCCCTATGTATATCCAGTCTTGAGGTGGGACCAACCTAATCGCCAATGAAAGAAGTCGAGGCTGGTAACGTCACGCTTAACAAAGAGGTCGGAGATTTGTGTGTACCTGTCTCAACAAGTTGTATGAGTATATCAGCATAGATATCTCGGTGTCAATATGTACCGCAAGTCCGGAAACCCACGGCTACGAACTGGTGAGACACGTCAGCTGGAATCGACTGCTCTCTGTGTAGTACACAACATGACAGCGGTCTACTACCGACGGTGTTGTCGTGGAGAGTGAGACCATGGTACGGAGCCTTGTGGATCTACTGTTCCGAACAACGGACTCCCCGGAATCGGCTAGTGAGGGTCCATGTCACACGGTACGAAGTTTGTAGAGTAACTAAGTGTAGTATGTATTTATGTTGGAAGAATCAGTGAAGCTTCTGGGTAGCCCTGGTTCCGCCGTCACACCTGTAACTTTCAGAGTGACTTTCAATTGGTTTGTCCAAGGTTCTTCTCGATCTTTTGTACATATGGTGATCTTTCTTGATACCTTTTGTTTGCACGCGGATTTGTGAACGTTAGCTGGATATATACATCACCAACCCATACGCAAATAAGAATGCATAGTACAGGTCTCTATTCATACCGGCAAATACCTAAAGCCTTGATTGTCCGTATCTACATATGTATGTATGTAAAAGAGAAGCTGTGTCTAAGACAAGGTGATCACTTACATTTTCGTCACACTCTATGTGTAGTATGCAACTTAGTTTGTGCGTACATTTGTAGTTTGCAACAACTAATGTCTAGTTTTAGTAATCTCTTGCGAGGCGTTATCAAACTTTAAAAACTTGGACATATGAGTCAAGAGTATGTTATTGTAAACGACAAAATCTCACAGGAATAGAAATTATGCCTCTTTTGGAACGAATCACCTTGAATATCATAGACTTTGGACATCTGTAACTGTTGTATTCTCATGTATATATATATACTTCCATCTTTAACCTTTTTGCATACTCATATAAACATGTAGAACCGGACATAACGCCCTATTTCTCTCTTAGCCCACGTTTGTCCACTGCTTGCATTGTATTGTACTACATAACAACAGGCCTACTGCATCCTTGCCTCAGCTGGTCAAGGGTCATGCACGCCCGCCTGCATCAAGATGGCCTTGTTACAGTCGTGAGGCGTCTCGAGGGTACTAGAATCATTCTATGGTGGCAATGTTGACTTTGAAAGTACTTTAATACGTCCGACTAAAGAAACTAAGAAGCACAGAGTCGTATCATCATTGGTGGTTGAGTGCATTTCAGGGCGGCCCTCGCTTGGAGACTATACATTGCACGTGTATTTCACCATGCATGTGGACGGTGATGCCCCACTGACACCACACTTCAGACTGGGGTACTTTAATGTTTCAGTAGTCTCGTCTATGTATATTAGTATGTATATAGGTATATAGGTATGTATGGATATACATCTTGTTCTCTGATATGCGGGTATATACATAGGTTACCTCTTATAAAACTTGTTATCTACAATCGTTAAAGTAAACATCAAAATGTCGACATGTACACACAATATGTTAAGTGAGGTCAACAGAAGGGTTAGGGCTACCATAATTTTATAGTCCTACGTCATATCCCCATCCCCAATGTGTTACTTTATGCAACCAATAGAAATGCTCAATCATTATCTCTTATGCACTAGCCTTGTCATGTCATAATATCAACCCAAAGCCTTGCATAAGCAATTAGGGTTAAAATCGCGGGCACTTAGCGCGTCATTCTTGAGTAAGCACCAATATTTCCCAAAATGGGGATGCAACTTAGCAAAAAAGTGAAGCCCGCCAGTAGCGTGTGTATGTTGTCTTCAACACTATATTTGTCACTTTGTTTACATCGAGCCAAAAGGAATTGTACCCTTTCCGAGCCATTAGAACGGCCATTCCAACCATTTTGACCCCATAAACGCCAATGCGACGTACCAATTGCCAAAATCATTATAATTATCGTTGCTATTTGTCTCTTCATTTGCGCCGGACAAGATAGTTACCAATCACACTAGGCGCATTAAGGCTGTTACATAGGATACTATAATGGTGAGCCAGGCGCAACATTTGCACACAGAAAAATGTAAAGCTAACAGCCACAGCCTACCTTTCAAGCTATCAACATTGAATTCGAGGAGGAAGTTGAAGATGAACTCGAAACCATCCGGGAACTTCATGTAGGTCCAAACTTTCATGCATCTTCTTTTGGTAGTGAACTCTCACTAACTCACCTCTTTCTGTTAGGTCGACGATGCTCTCAAATTATTCCAAAATGCACTGAAGTTGCACGCCGCCGGCCCCGCATCATACCCCGAAGCCGAAAACGCATACGCTCTTCTTTTCCAGTCGGAGATTTTTTCATACAAGGAAGCCGCTACAGAATACGAACGGGTTGAAAGAAGACCAGACCAACCTTCATTGCTCGATCTTGTCGTCGCAGAATCGGATGGTACCGGTACCAGTCTCCCGCAAGCCCTTTACTTAGCACACAAGAACCGGGGGCAGTTCCGTCTCGACCAAATAAAACACAGAGCAAGAACTTCGGGTCTCCCAAGAGCCGAGTATTTTGAAAGCGATGAGCCTCGGGAATTGGCCAGACAGTCAGTGTCCGATTTCATTGCAGCTTTAGACAGAGACCCATCTGATGCCGAGTTATGGAGAAAAACAGCAAGAGTGGCCGCCTTTTTGCGCAGTGGACGCACCAGCAGATTTTGCCTAGAGTCTGCTATTGAGATGGAAGATGATCCAGCTGTGGTAGAAGTTTTGCCACCATCAATTTCGGAAGGTCTAGCCGGAGAACAACTCAAGGAGCATCTGAACATTGTAGGTGACGACATGGCTCTTTCACATCCGAGTATGACCCCTTGGCTCCAACAACGGTTACCTCTACTACTAAAAAAGCATTTGGACCCTGTCCCATTTTTGCCAAATCCGTTGTTAGAAATGGACACGGGTGGCTTTAAACGGCCACTAAAAATGGTACGACACAAATCTTACCACACGCTTGAAGTAAAAGATGCTTCATGGACCAATGTTGGAATCGCGTTATTATTGTATTGGAGTACAGAGGGCGAAACCTCGGACCGCATTTTGCTCGAGTTACAAGATCTGGAGGATGTAACTGATGACGAGAGCTTAGATGATGCCATACCGGTAGACGTTGATACTGCTATCAAGCCACTAGCTGATACAGATGCTACCGTGGTTGAGACAGTAGAGGCTACGGATTCTAGCCCAACGCCTTTGGAATCAGTCCCTGGCGAAGCTAAGGCGGATGTCATGTCTACGGTCCCCTCCAAAGGTGCAGATGAACTCACAGTAGCAACACCAACCGACCTGTCACGAAAACGTTCTCAATCAGCAGCTGGTGTAGCAGAACTTGAGGAAGAAATGATGGTCGAAAAACGTAGCAAGCGCACAAGAAGACGAGAAGCCGTCGAGGAGGTCGAGGACCCGTCAGTGCGCATTGCAGCCCAGTTAGCTCCGATCCAGGCAGCGGACAAGCATCTCTTTAACATAACCAAGGATATTCTTGAAAATCTCGGCGTCACTGACGGCGAGGTCATGGCTAATCTGGATGAGATGATTGATATGTGTGCTTCAGAAGACCGATCTACCAAGATTTCCAATGCTCAAATCACCGAGCTACAAGCCTTAATGACCACATATAAGGAGGATGCAGTCAGATTAATGGTCAACAAGAAGGGTATGACGCTCAGTTTATCGTCTTTCCTTGAGTATTCAAAGTCGAGTGCGCCACAACAGACACAACCAATAGCCTTTCACGAAACCCGAGGACTTTCTACATTCCAAGCTCGAGTAGACGATGCTTGGATGCCAGTCACCGACGTCATATTTGAGTGGATTAAGCGCCTGAGTACGACATATCTCTTACAGCAATGGCCAGACGCCACAAAGAATACCATGATCCAACTAATCAGTCGGGTCGATGCTGCCATATACCAGCGTTTAAAAGAGGAGGTAGAGGCCGTGCCAGTCGATAGCACTAAGTGCCTTGAACTCCGAGCTATCGCCCAGATGATTTTGGAACTGCATGTAGAGATTCACGCTTCCTACGTCCGGACAAAGCTGAGCTCGTCTGATGAGCGATTAGCAGAGATCGAACACAGGGTTGGGAGGTGGAGGACGCTGTGCGGCAACATGTGCCATGACAGTGACTTTGATGTCGACGAAGACCAAGTTTCTGTTCGTTACGTTTGGATTTCCATTGCAATGTCAGCATTGGTAGAAGGCGCGAACCGAGATTTTATTCTCCAGGGGTGGACTGAGATCAGGGACATGTTTGCAAGCCGCAAATTGGTTGCGCTGAATTTGCCAAACAATTCCTTTGTTCCCATTATGTCGGAGATAGCAGCGGATCATGAAATTTCTAAGCTGACGACTATGGACTTTTTCCTGGGATTATTCCAAGACGAATCTAAGGATGCTGTAACTATCATCGAAAGCTTAGAACCTGTCCTGAATCCTCAATCTGTTGAGGTGGCCCAATCGGATGGAACATCAGTGCCCATTTCCCAATGTGCTAGCACAAGACTACGAGATCTATGGAAGTTTCTCGAGAGTAGTGATATAGAGGTTCGACTTTATATGTGGTCGCGACTTGCCGAGGCCTATGCCAGTATTGGGTTCCTCAGCAAAGAGTTCTCATGCAACCTTGGCAGCATTGCCATGTTGGTAGATGAACTATTAGGTCCGACTATTGCTGCTACCACGCCCGAGGCACGAGCACTTGCTCTTATGCGGCCCCTCAAGTTCCTAGATGATCTTGTAGTGGAGGCATTGAACACTGCAGTGAACATGTCTCCTGGGGCCGAAGACCCATTTGAGATTATAGACGCTGAACATTTGTGTATCTCTGCTGCTGCCATCACACGGGCTCTCGTTTTTCTTCACCAAGTAGCCATGTTTGAGGATGAAGTACGACTTGGATTGACACACCAAAAGACGTACAACAACACATTCCAAAACTTCCTATCCAAGCTACGTGACCTTCAAGTTCGCCTGTGGTGCCTCTTATACACTGTTCTGCGGTACGGGATTACTTCAAACCCAGAAATATTCAAACGGCCAGAGAATGAGCTTGCCGAATATCTCCAGGCTATCCACCAAGTTCTTGGGCTTCGCAAGTACTGCCGAGTTTCCAACAAAATCTTTCTACAGATTATGCGGCACGAGATGCTCAAGTTCAGCACTATTGACAATTGGGAGGACTATTTGGGACAGGTGTTATTTGACTTGCATAGTCTACGCCTTGGGGTTGGTCTCTGGGAAGTACAAGACCATTCGTGCCCACCACAAGAACTGGAGAGAAAGCATGCTTTGGTGCTGATTGAGCGGGTTATGTTGCTCACACAGTCTGTGCCTATGAAGGAGCTTCTAAAGTCAGATATGAAGAACGCCATTGAGCAGCTACAAAAGGCCGTGGGACAGAGCAAAGCCAATCCAGCCATGGTACACAACCTCCGCAACTACAATGAGTTTCTCAAGCGCCCAGTTCTCGGCCTTTCACTATACCAGGCTGATAACGGTGCTTTGATGCTCAATGCAGTGACAGTTAAAAGCACACCAGATTGGTGTCTTGCTCGACATGGTTGGTATCACCTACTTGGTATGATGGCCTTTACTCGCTACACGTCATTAGAGCTATCTAAACGACAAACGCCAGGGGCCATTGATGACCTACGTATTGCCGCTACTTTCTTCCGACAACAACTGCAATTTGTGCCAGACAAATGGCATTGTTGGCTACGCATTGCACAATGCTCTGACTTTGAGCTGGACGAAGCAGTATTATGGTCGGCGGACCGTATGAACTCGGCCAAAGACCGCGGCGACCTTGTCAAGATGCAAAGACAGGCCATTCATTGCTACGCACTCGCCCTATCATACTCATGGCAAGAGCGGAGTCTTCTCCGGGCTTACATGCGTCAGCGGCGTCAAACACTTGGTATATCAGAAAATGTATCTGCTATCCCCACAGATCAACGAGATTCTAGTCTCGAGGGTATTGATATCGATGGACTGTTCGATTTATACTACTGTCTTGGATGTCGACTCTACGCATCTTCTCGTGAGCCCTTCTCCATGGATGTCTTTAAACACGGCGACTGCCAGCGATTCTTTATCGAGTTGGTCACGTATGGGACGTTCCAAAAGCAAGCGCATGAAGAGATGACGCCGTATAAGGTTTGGCGGTTTGCTGCACAGATGTTCGGACGTGCTAGCCAGATTAAACCAGATGATTGGCAGTCAAGGTACATGTATGCCAAGTGTCTGTGGAAGATGTACCAGGCTGAGCAGGACGAGAGTGGAGAGCAGCGGGCCGGTCATGCCACAGCAGGTGTTTCTGGGCCGAATGAGACAAACGGCGATGTGCACATGGGTAACGGTGACAAGGAGGGAGAGGATTGTGGAACTAAAGAGCCGTTACCAAAACAGACCACCATTAAGATGCTTATAACTGCTCTGTCACGGTCTATTCGTGCTGTGTATACTCCAAACAAGAGTCGTCGCAGCGCACCTGTACTGGAGCCACACTACAAGATGTTGACAGTTATAATGAAGCTTGTCTCTCGTCGTCATCTTTCACCACGAGAGGCGGCCTCTATCCTTGCCAAGCAACCTTTCGGTGTTCCTTTGCACGGGCAAAGCAAACGCCGGCGCCAAGGCTCTGCTTCCACTGACGGCTCTGGCAACAGTTCTAATAACCATGGCCAAGATGACGATGATGATGACGATGACGGAGCTAGCGCGACTTCCCATGAAGCTCTTTCAGAATCTAATGATGCCGATGAAGAAGATGATTGGTGGGAGTCTTACACTATTCGAAGTCTGCGCTTCTTGCGGGATAAGGATAAGCAAAACTGGCAGCACCGTCTCATCATTCGACAGGCCGAGACACTACTGGGTGGTATGGAGGGTATCAATCTTAGCTCGATTGACTTCATGCAAGCCAAGGCAGCCTTTGGAGTATTACGGGATAGCATGTTCACTAAGACTATGACAATGAACGTGTGGAAGTGCGATGCCGAGAGGGCAGGTCGACACTTTGTGTACACGGACCGCTACACACGCTTCATGATATCTTTGTTGGTTGCTCTTAACGACCATGAAAACCTTGAGCTGATTTTGCGGCGCATTCGCAAGAGAGGCTCTGATTTTTACCACTTTGCGGACTTGTGGCAGCTATGTGTTGTACAACACATGCGTGTTTTACGTAAAGCCCGAAAGGTTATGCCACTAGTCGAAGACGAACCGTTTAAAACTTGGAGTGTGTGTCATTTGGATCGCGCTTGCGAGGTTATAATCAAATGGGCCTCGTTGGCACAGACAGTTGCCGCTGAAGCAGCGGTACTCGCTGGTGCAGGACCAGATGACCATCAAAGTACCGAGTCAGGTGGTAGTGTCAACGGCATTGGTTCTATGGGAGTCATTCCAAGTCTGGCGTGTCTCAAGGATGCGGTTGAACTGCGCAAACTTAATGCTGGTCTACTAAAGGCAGGTGGCATTGACGACTTGATCGTAGACTCCTTTTCCCGGGTTATTCTAGAATGTGCCAAGGAACACCCCGAGATTCTTGATGCGACAGAACCCAAAGACGATCAGAAGGACAAGACCAAGAAATCCACTGACAATGATGGGGATGTTACGATGGGAGCCGAGGCAGATGTTGACGATACTGTTGTCGGAGAGCCTGCAGCACCCGTCAAAACACGCCGGGTTGTTGTCCGTCGGGCTGACGTCATCAGGAAAGCCGAGCAGATTATTAGTTCCTTGTCAGACGCTTCTACCAAGACTGGGGCTATTGTTCAGACTTCCAATGCTACATCAAACTCAACTACGACTGGAACTAGTCGTACTCGTACCCGTGGTAGTCGTGTCACCGAGGAAACTAACCAAGAAAACGATGATGATGAAGACGATGCTGGTGCTGCTGATGCCGATGTTGCAAAGGGAGATGCAGACGACACTGCTATGCCCGACGATACTAAGTACGATGCTGGCGACAACACTGACCTCAATGATGCGGACTCCTATCTCGATAGCGACTTGAGTGATGTGCCGCCTGACTATGAGGATGATGCTGTGGCAGCTGGTCTTGATCTCCCCGGGCTAGGAGTCCGTCTTGGGGTTGATAGGGTCGAACCCAAGGTTGAAGAAGAGGAGGAAGAAGAAGAAGAAGAAGAAGAGGCCGATGAAGATGTCGACGCTACTAATGACCCTGTTACTACTGTTGGTCCAGCTACTGCTGCTGCTTCGCCTGCCGATACACCTAATGCTACGGTTGAGGCCCCTGTTGACGAAACCATGGCTGACGTGGGCGATGATACACAAATTAACGAGGATGAAGACGAAGGCGAGTCTGTCGGTTCTTCTGACGATGACGAAGAAGATGAAGAAGAGGACGAAGAAGAAGACGAGGAAGACGACGAGTCTGATGGATCGGACCACGATGATGCGGACGGTCCTAGAATTAGTATAGAACTAGGCGTTGATCCTGACGAAGAGGAAACTCTTGAGGCTGATGACGAAGATGAAGGGGATGACGACGATGGGTTGGATCAGACTATTGGGTGATTTAGTAGATAGACTTTTTGTTGAATAGACATGCATGTGATTGTTAATGACGTCATATACTCTTGACCGCTACTGTGAAACCCTAATATTATTTATCTTTATTAACCCAGAGAGACCTGTGGCTTCCCGTTGTGTTAGGCTACTAAATCGACCTTCTATGTTGCTTTGTTTGTGTATTTCCCTTTATAATTTCACCAAGTTATTCTCTTTCTTCCGCTTTACTATTTGTCCATTTTCTCTCCTTTATCAACACTGAACACTTTGTCTATAAGTATCATCAACAACCACTACCAAAATGTCTTCACAACGCCGCCTCCTAAAGGTACGTATCATCCAATCCACCAATCGCTTCGGTACATGCAGCAGGCTAACCATTATATCCCCACAACAGGAGCTGTCCCGCATTCAAGATCTCCCAAACAATCCATATGCGCCTACTCTCGAAAACGACAGTATCTACAACTGGCTTATAACTCTGAACGGTCCTGCTTCTACCCCGTACGCCGGTGGAACGTTTACTCTGCGTGTGACTATGACTCCTGAGTATCCCTTTAAGGCCCCCGTGGTTAACTTTGTCACGCGCATTTGGCATCCGAATGTGACTAACGACGAGGCGGGGAACGTCTGTTTGGAGGTGTTAAAGCAGGAGTCATGGAAGCCTAACAAGCAACTTTTACACGTGTTTGATGAGATTGAGAAGTTGTTAGTTACACCGAATCCGGACGACCCTCTGGAGAATGATATTGCGCAGTTGTACATGAACGATCGGCCGGCGTGGGAGACCAAGGCGCGGGAAGAGACAGCGGCACATGCTATGAAGAAGATTTAAACATGGTTCACAGATTTATATGGGAATTTCAGGAGCAAGCAATTGGGTTAATCATCAGTATTTTGTTTAGTGTGTAAATAACATCTGTCTATAGGCATATTCGTTGTGTATGTTACGAAAATGATGAAAAAAGGGGTCAACGACAAAAAAAGTAAATGGGATAGAAGAGAAAGAAGACAAAAAGAAAGAACCCAAAGAAAACAAACAGAAAAAGAAGTAAAAGCAGAAAAAAAAAGTCTATGGAAATGAAGATGACGAGTGGCTACTTTCCAAGCAGCGAGTTGTAAAATAACAACAAAATAACAATATCGCAGTAGTGATGTGGTAACGTTTAAAAGACAAGAGGGGTATCATCTTGGAGCAAAAGGGGTAAACACAAAGAAAAGCTTTTGGAAAAAAAGAACAACAAAAACGAATAAGGCCGAGCACCTGGCATCATGCTCTCATACATGAGTGGCTTGTCGACCGCGGGTACTGATAGTTTCCACGGCCGAACCAGCTTCAAGATCAGCAGCCTTGCGTCGGTCCATCTCACCCAGTCGACGTGCCTCAGCACGGCGATCATCAACTAGTTGTTGAGTGATGTAAGAAAACCCTCCACGGCGCCGAAAACACAGTTCCATCATGGCGTTTGTATCGATAATGCGTCGTGGAAGACCCTGCACTACTGGAAAGATCTCCATCGGGTCTGAAGTGCGGATCTGATTTTCACCAGTGCGGAAAATAGTCATGGCGATGCGGAAAAAGGTCCTGGAGCCCTCACAAAAGAAGACATCCCACACACGTAAAGTCGTCTCAATCGGAAGAACACCAATAAAACAGTTCATAAACCAACTCGTCATGAAGAGGGTAATGGGAGGCAAACGGTCACCAAGCACAGAGTTGGGGTCTCGCTTTTTAGCTCGCACTTTGCTGCGCACCGCTGTAGCTCTCGATGGACGAGCCGCATTTGGTCGCACGTCATCATCTGGATCGGCGGCTAGCTTGGTGAATAGGTCGGGGAGACTCTCTGACAAGCAAGACATCATAACAGCCAAATCAACCTTGGAACCTTCTAAAGACGTCTCATGTGTTCCGGGCAGGTAAAAACGAGTGATAACGTTGAGAAGCCAGAAGCAATGCTCTTCGTTGTCAATAAATAGTAACAAAAGACCAGCGAGGAAGTTGAGCGACTGGCAGTACCCGATAGCGGGGTTGTGAACGGCAAAAGCACGAAGAACACGGCGAAGAGCACCAATGATAGGAGTTTCAACGTTGCTGTTAGCCGCTTTGTCGCCAACCATGTGTTTCTGAATTTCGGCCGTGTTACTAAGAGCAGAGACACCATTTGGGCGGAACTTGATATTGTCGGGAAAGGTACGATGAAGATCACGTTCAATAGCTTCTGCATCGACCTCCTTGCATTCCTTTTCCACCAACTGCGCATACAGGCCGTTGTACTTGGCCATAATGGCTGGCCCGCCAGCATAGTAAAACCACGCAGCCCCACGCCACTCGGGCGGAATCCCCTTGCGAACAAAACGCTTCGTCTTGTTGTTCCGCTGTGGAAATCGAGTTGGGTTTCCAGACACTAGACCACACTCCTTCATATAGGCTACCCACTTCTTCTTGCGTCGATCGAGATACGGCGTATACTCCTTGTCCCACTTGTCGTAAACTTCGCGTGTAATGTACTGATTTTCTTTACGGAAACCGTACCGATCACGGGCTGTAGGGTCCTCCGGCTTAACCTGGCTCTTATCGGGCTCCAATGAAACGGGCGGCGGCGTAGGTGCACGTGAAATTGGTGAAGTTATAGTCGGTGTACGGCTCAGTAAAGTTGGCGAACGGAGAGGTGCGTGCAAGTCAGAAGCCGGGCTGCGAGGGACAACAAGTCCAAGACTCTTTCCAGAGTCACGGGTTTCCGTCTTCTGAAAAACTGTCGACATCATGTTGATGTTTGGTGGAACAGACGAAGACCTAGGACGAGGGCGACGGCCAGTAGGTAGGTGCTCGGGGGACAAAGTCCCCTTGGGTGCGTCAGGATTGAAAGGCGTGGGAGTGACGGGTACCTGAGCTTGACCGAGTTCTGTGATTTGCTGTGGCGTAGGCTCAACGACAATATCAATGGGCGTGATATTGCGAGCTTTGGAACGACGTTTGGAGATGTTTAATGTTTCAAGGCGATGAGGGCCAGGGATAGGGCTACCGTTGCTCTGGGGTTCCGAGGCGGAGCCGGCGCGGATACGGCGTACTGGGCTACCTTCGGGTGTAACATAAGTGCTTCTGTCGTGTTGCGAAATGCCAGAGGCGTTTGACCGCATTGAGGCGCGGTAGTTAGATGGTGTAATGAAAGCCGAGGTCAAAGGTTGCTGCTGTGAGTACATGGGAATACTGCCGAGACTACCACCTGAACGACGATGGCTAAACGCGACGGCAGCGTCTTGGAATTGATCGTGTGAGATGCCAGAATGGTCTGGGTCCATGGACATGTCCCAATCTTCAGTGTCATTTCCTGTGTGATGAGCCTCAGAGTCTGAGTCGGCAAAGCCTTGGTAGTACATGCCCATAACATCGTCCACTAAAGCATCATCCTGGCCGAACCTTTCTTCTCCGTACAACGAAGATCCCGGTGTTCCCCGTGTGCGACCGCTACGGCCACTACGACCCGAACTTTGGCTGCGCATAGACGAGCGACTCCCCGGTTCGCCTGCCATCCACGGATAGTTGCCGTGATTCGGCAAATGGAAAGCCGCCGCAGCAGCAGGAGTGGGCCCATTAGAGTGGTTGCGTATCATTGGAGGACGGGCGTTGAAAGCACTGGCGTTGTTTGCATTATTGGCGCTGACGGGTGGCGGACGGAATCGCGGGGCGCGGCCATCGTGGAACTCGCCAAGCGATGTGGCCGACGCCACCGACGAATTTGAGGCACCTCGCGGGCGCGGCCATTGTGTGTTACGCACATTAGAGGTAGCACCAACCGTAGGAAAGCGCTCATCGCGGCTGGCTGGGTGCATTAAATGACTGCTGCTTGCCGCAGTATGCAGATGTGGAGGACCCAATTGTGGTGCATGGCTGGTAGTCACGTGTGGATTGGATGTGGCAGGCCCAGTAACTGAGGATTGTAGTGGTGGAAAAAACGAGCGAGGCGAGTCCGGTGTGACAGTTCGTATGCTGTACTTGCGGGGGCGCGAAAAGTTTTCGATAACTGGCGATTGCGGAGCACCGTGGTTCTGGTTGTTTTGGTATCCAGCATTAGGTCCGCCGTAGTGGTGATTGGCGCCGTGGCTATAGCCACCATGGCCGCTGGCGTTGGTCATGGGCGAATCCCCTGATGCCGAGTATGGAGAACGTGGTGAACGTGGCGAGCGGAGAGGTTGCAGTTGCAGCGGAGTAGATGAAGTAGCGAGTCGGGCTGAGGAAGGAGTGGCTGGAGTCGGAGAGTGCGGGAGGGCGTTGCCATGCTCTATCTGCTTCAGTTTTACAGTGCGTTTCTTCAAGATCGTTGGAATAGCAAAAGGCGTTGAGGGCGGCGAAACAACAGAAGATGGCGTATGACAATCGAGGCCGGAATGTGCCGCAAGTGGTGGAAATTGGGATGGCAGGAGGGAAGAAGCTGATGGAGTCGAGGGAGTCGAGAAAGCGCCGGCTTGTACAGAAACGGTATCATGAAAATGGTGCGAATCGGGATTTGTTGGTTCTCGGCTGTTATTGTTTCTAATTTCGCTGTGGCCGCCGTCGTCTTGATGGTAGTTGGTCCCAAAGCGCAAATCGTCCCGATTCAACGGCGAGCGTGCAAAAGAGGTTGGAGACGAAAGCTGTATTGGATTGGTCGCCGCGATTGTTTGAGATGAATCAGTGTCTAGGAGGGCGACGTTTGTTTGTGCCGTTGCAGGCCCTCGTGCAGCTTCTGATGCAGGTGCTGGCGCTGGTGCTCTATCGTTGTTGTCCGTGGTACCTGCAGCATATGGTTGCAGCGGTGGCGGCGCTTTATTCTCGGTAAAGTGGGCCTGTGATACATGTTAAATTGGAGAATTAGGGATACTTTCTTTTTTTCGCTCTGGTTTGGTCGTCTACTTTTTCAGGGGATCGCTGTCTTTCTGCCGTTGCGTGGGGGTTTTCTTTTGGGATTTGTTGTGTTTTGGCCAAGAAATGACCAGGTGGACGGGAATTTGATGAACAGGCCGGTAATTATAATTGAACTTACCTTGTCTGATTGTTGAGCATCGTGGTGCTGCTGTTGCTGGTCTTCACCAAGACTGTTCTCATGAGATGACTGATCACCATTCATGTTCTGTTGCTCAAAAGAATCGCCGTGATTTCGTCTAGATCCTTTTCCGCCATGATGAGAATTAGTGGCCGAAGGGGGAAATGGTGATTCGTAGCGATCCCTGGAACCTGGTGCCAGCTGTGATGGTGCCTGAAAGCCGCTAGACATGGGGCCCGTGAGCTCGCCCGAAGAAGTAGCACCAGTCGAGAAGGATGAAAATGTGGATGAAGCCGGTGCTGACAGGGGCTCCAACGATTGTAGCAACCCCCCGGCGCGCATCAAGCTTGAATCAAGCCTCAGGTTAGTCTTCCCGGCCGTCCCCATAGCCGTGGCCAAACTAGACGGTGACTTTGGCGACGTCAAGTGGGCAGCTTTTTGCTTTTGCGTGGGCTGAAGTGGACGTTGACGAGGACCAGCAATACTTGTGCCACTATCAGTACTGGTCACAGTGATTTGGGTCATTGAGGACGAGCGGGAGTGGCCAGTGCTGCCGGTGGTTGTCGAAGTATTACTAGTCAGTGTTTCTAATTCCGCCTGCTGTTGGTGGTGTCTTTGAAGCTGGGCAAGTCGTTGTTCCTGAAGTTGGTGTTGAAGCTGTTGCTGTTTGACGGCATGGTGTTGCTGGAAGTAGTCATCATCACTACGAATCGACATGACATCGTCAGCGGCCCCAGGCGTCATAGGTTTCGTCAAAAAAGCTCCGCTCTGAGCAGCTGCCCAACGTGGCATCGACGTCATGCCTGGATGTTTTGGCTGTGGTGCGTGCGGCGGCGGCGGAGTTGCGCGAGCAAAGTAATTTGTACGGTCGTCATGGGGGAATATTGGCGACACCGGCGGGAGCCCTAGTGGTTGTGATGGCATTCCAGAATTATTGTAGTCGTTATAATGGACATCTCCGGTTCCGTCCCCATAGTGCTGGTAAATGTACGGCGATCCTTGCGGCTGTTGAGGTGACATTTCTGAGTGCGTTTGCTGGTACTCATGTTGCCCGGACTGCTGGGGCCACTGATGATTGGCATTACTAGCGCCATGAACACCGGCATAAACATTCCGGAGTTGGTTGTGGGGCTGCAATAGTGGTGGTCGCCTATCCTGTGATTGCGGACCCGGACCTTGCCGTTGTGTGTGGTTTTGACGCAGCTGGTTTTGTTGTTGTTGCTGTAGTCCGCCTGGTCCTCCTCTGCTAGGGGCCTGATCTGCAGGACCCGCACGGATCGGGCGACGCATGCTCCCGTTGGAATTGTTGTTATTTTGGTGTGAAAAGGAACGGGAAGGACCATTCACATTGTACTGTTGTGGCGAGTGTAGTGGCGAGGACTGAGCTGGTGGATATTGACGCGGCGATGTCAGACTAGACGATGGGTCTCCGTGATGAGGGTTCTGATTATTATTTCTATGTGGATTCCCAGCGCGGGTCCGCGGCTGTTGGTTGTATGCCGTAGTTTTGCTCCATTCTGCCACAGACTGTTGAGAAGCCATTATCTATTCTGAGGAGCGTGTCTGTGCTTCTAGGGCGGGAAATGGAAGAAGGCTAATATGGCAGGCTCTTCGGCCTCCTATTCGAGAAAAGAAGGAAGACAGGAAGTTATGAAATCAACGGCTCGTGAATCGGATGGAATGTGTTAAAGTATGTAGAGAAAAAAGCGCGATAAATCAAGCCATTTCAAAGCAATGGTGAGTATGGATGGAACTGAAATCTCATCAAGAGAGTTGGGCGTCGAGAAATGAGCGTATGTATTTGTTTTCGAAGGGCTGAGAATACCGCAAATGCGTGAAAGCCGTCTATTCTATTGGAAAATGTATCGCGAATGGTGTCGTCGAGACTGAGATGCAGAAATGAATGGCGAGGCAAAATCAAAAAAAGGGACAAGAAGCGAGTGTTGTATTGATTGTATATCAAGTAGTCGAACGAACTAAAGGGACCAACCCGCGATGCCAATTCGACGATAATCAATATCTCTGTTTGGCTGTGGACCACACAAACGAATAGCCCATGGTAAAATCAAGGGTTGAGTTTTCTTTTTTTTTGCCTGGTGAGAATAACCAGGGACCGAAGTTGTGGTTGGGGAATTTCAATTAGAGAAGGAATGACAAGGCTGAAAAGGAGGGCCGGTAGTTCAAGGTTTTTGTATGTACAGACATAATGATTGTGAATATCTGTAAATACGAAGGGGTTTTACGAGGACTTGAGTTTTTTTCTTAGCTTTGTTATTTGACATGAGTTACTGTTTACTATTAATATCGATGTTGAGATATACTAGTATATATGTATATCTGCGCGTAAGACTCAAGCTATGTATCTGTTTATATCTATATATACAACTACATCTAGAAATAGAACAGCAAGAATCGACTTCTCAATATGGCACCTGTGTACAACCATACATTTGTAGGTAGTCTCATGGTTTGTACATCCATGCATAGATATGTGAATTCTTATCAACAAAATCTACAAAAATATGTCACTGTCGTGGGATTCATGTAGGGTTATTACAAACCAAAGGGTTAAACACTGGGCGTAATTATGCTGTGCCAATATCGGCTTTAGGAATATTTATGTTTAATTGCATAACATCTTGATGGATCACCGGCTTGTACTACATTACAGTACTTGTGATTGGTATCAATACAAGTATCAGCTATGAGAATGTTGATAGTTGACACTAGGAAGGTAGAAGACAGTTAAAGTAAGGCAATGAAGATAGAAACATATTATACAATGTAAGAAACCCAGATATTAGTACGTTGGATACTATGGTGAAGGATACAACACAGCTTGCCCTTGACTCGTAGCACAATTAACATTGAGAAACGATCAACGAGATAAGCTTGTTTAAACACCAACTGGTATTTGTGTTGATGTAACATCGAGTAGACCCATTTAGAACATTGGATAACGATGCAAATTATCAAGTTGAGGTACCATGTGTTGAATGAATGAATCATATAGGAATATCAAAGGTTGACTTCTAGAAACACTAAACTGGGAAACTAGCTAGTTGACTGCATCGTTGTTCAGAATCAATCCATATAGAACGGCAAACATGATTGAAGTTATCGTATCACCGATGAAGACAGTTTTGGCTTTACGGATTATAGAGAATGGAGCCGTGAAGGTGTAGTCTACGTTTGACTCTTTTGTTAAGAGCATGAAGCTCGAAAACAAGCCGTTGTAAGTGAGGAACGCCGCCTCTTTGAATAATAACTTCTTCGAACGTTTGACCTCATCTAGTCGACATGCAACTTGTGTATGTACTTGATGTTTTTGCTTTGAGTATGATGAGTGTCCTCGAAACACTACAACGAATGAACTCAAGCATCATTAACTCATATCTGCGACTGTAGAGCCGGTCATTTTTATTCATTTGACTCTATGACATACCACTTTCCGGTTGGGAGATAGCTAGCCAACTCAATCCATTTAGCCAACTAACCCAAGGAAATGCAAAACATGTGAGTGAGTTACTAGTGCCCGAAAGACGCCATCATGGAAGTGAAAGCCCGAATACACACCACAGAAAACCCCGCATATCTCATATACTTGCAATCCAAAGACTACTAATGCAACAATCATTGCATGTATTAACTGAGATTCCGTCTGTATACATACACGCTCATCGTGTTAAACTCCATGGCAAACGCCGGACACTACGCTTAAGAATCTTCTTAATCAGTACCCACCGTATTTAAAATAGTCAAAATACCTTGATACGTCATAGAGTTATGGGCTGAGGTGTTAATGTGGTACATCTTAAATTTGATGACACTGTAGTCGAGAATTTAGATACCGTTTTAGTAGAAGTAAACGCTCTATTCCATCGAGCCATGGTTGAATAGAACGCCGCGAATAGAGACCTCAATACGTTTTAAAGTGTCGGCTACCATGGGCTTCTGTCAACAACATTTATGGCGAACCCTACTTAGTGTCTTTAACAGCCCGTCAGTTTGGGGAACCATAATTCCGGCAATTTTGGTTCTTTGGAAGAAGATGAATATATTGGAATAGTTAAATAATGCTCACATTACGAGCTTGCCAACCAGGTTCCTTGGAAGATACGACTTAGTTGATAGATTTCAAGTTCAATATACTCTTCGACACGATTACTAGGGAGACAACATAATCATCGGACAACGTAAGACTATACTAGCACAATGATTGTCCGAGAAAGAGAATATAAACCTCTGTTAAAAAACTCAGTCATTCTTAACTAAAGACAAGCAGCCATGAACGCTGTCAAGTCACTTTCAAGTAAGGCTATCTACTATTCAAAGAACCCTTCAACGGTGTCCCTATTCACCAAAGAATCATGCAATAACAAACCCAAGAGCCGAGCTACAAATCCTTTTCCCCCGCTTATACTTTCACAACTACGAATTAACTTAGATCATATAGCCAAAACATCCTGATTAGTCTCGGGGATCATGTTCAAATTAACACTACTGTTACGTTTTCTCCAGAGCCAAGACTGTCGTTCGTGCACGTCTGTTCCAGCCCGCTTGTGGCCAAACAAGATTATCAGGAAGTTTACGCAGGTGAGTTGAATCCGGCAAAGGATTTCCGTTTCCCCCAAAAATGTTGCATTAATGGCAACCAAACAAATAAGCCTATCTATATTGATTACGACGACCAGAAGTGAAGGAGCCATGATGCCACAAGTTGGAGACGCCAAAAAGTGATACAACTACGTGGTGTCTTATATAGAGAATAACAAAGACAAAGGTCCACTAAGGTCTGTCTTTTCCCCCATGCATATTCGCCACTGTAACCACACAGATGCATCATCAGCCCCCCCAGAACACAAAACCCGTCTCTTCGGCTGCTCATTGATACGTAGGGGGGTCATAGAACTGCGCCCCAATCCACTACAATTAGAACGCCCGTGATTGGCCGATTGGTGGGTGGCATCTTTGTTGTGAATTGTTTCACTGGTCGCTTGGGATTAATGGATCGGGAAGTAAGCCACGGAACGGGTCAACACGATAGGTAAGAATACCGGTCGATATTTACTGAGAATGTAGGTATGTATGGGAGTTTTACTGGACCGACCATTCAAGTACGCACATGTAGTTTTCTAAGTCATTAGACTATCTCAATTGACCAACGGGGATAACTATTGAAAGAAAATTTAAACGGCAGTTATCGCGGGTTCTAGTAGACTTCGTAGGTGGGTCATCGGCGAAATTCCATAGGTATAGCCCGAGGCAGGAAGAAAGAAGGAGGTGGCGGTCTGAGAGAAGGGGGAAAGGCAAGGGGCGTGTGGGCTGTACAGAGGGTGTGCACGCGGACGAACATTGAGCCGCGTTGGTAAGAGAACCAGCCGCCCGGCGCAACAGAGAAAAAAACTCAGGTCGAATCTCAACAACAAAAAAAAACAAAAAGAAACCAACGGCAGACAACTTTATATCTACGGAGTCGGGAGGTTGAAATACCATGTTGCACACTGCCGTTGTCAAATGCTTATCTGGCATACAAGTGGTCTTTCAAAGTCTTGGCATTCGATCTTTCTCCAGATTTGACGTCTTGGCAAAAGTTAAACTTCATGACAATTTGGCCAGGGCTTTTCTGGGTTTCCTTCTATTTCGTCTTCCCGCTATGTGACGAGTACCAGTAGCGCCACCCTAAGAAGTACCTGATTTTTAGAGCGCCACTACAGGAAAAAGGGACAAAGGGGTAGACGTAACAAAGACAAGGAACATTTGTATGTATGTACATGTGTCTGTATGTCTACACATAATGTGTATCAGCACACGAGGCCTTTCTTTTTGGACTCACTTCCTTTTCTAAGAAAGCATACGCAATTGTACCTTTGTCGGGGTTGGTAAAGCGCCGATTGTCCGTCAAAAAAGGCAAGTTAGATGACAAGGGACACATATTTGGAGGTTCGACCGTTGCTAAAATTGAGTCTAGAACCAAAGAGAAAAAAAGTTCGCATATGCTCAGAGCAGTATACGACCAGCAGTTTCCCAGTAAGGCATTGGACTCGGTACCTTGAGAAAATGACTCGACAATCAAAAAAGGAAGGAGCTCTTGATATCAATCGTATTGTATACACACAAACTTGAATAGATCCAACCAACAGCCTTGTCATGAACATCTTTGTCGCTTGTTGATCTAGCCCTGCATCCCGAAGCATGGCAAAAAGCTTGGCATTCTTTTTTTCGGGTTCTTTAACTGTCTGATTATAAGACGGATACTAAAAACTTACTGAGGGGGAATGTGCCTTTCTACGTTAGGAGGAAGGGACGGCGTCTCGGAAGCGAAACAATCTGTAGTCGAAAAAGCTTAATGGGTCTTGGCATTGTGGGTGACCCTGGTAGTGGAGGGTAGGATCAGGAAGTTTGGTAATTTGATTGAGGGTCCTAGATCATATGGTGTTGTATGATGGAAATATATTAACGAGCCGAATATACATAGACATGTACATACGCACATGGTTTTATGGCTGTTAGCATTCATATAGAATAGATAAAAGTGCAGTTGGAAGTCTTGGAATTGGCTTCTTTTGTTGTTGAGATGATCCACTATGGCGAAAATACTAAGCTTTGTTTGATGACGATGCCAAGACTTTGAACCAATGGTCATGGCTTAGTCTGTGACCTCAAGGTCTAGATGAACCTGAATCTTGGCAAAGAGAGCGTTACCATGGACTGGCTCTTTTTACTAACCGCTTGGAACGTGTAACACCGGCTCACCATGATTAATCGTGATAGAAACTTGTCATTTCTTGTGACCATCCTTTCCGTCCGGTGTCAGAGCTCTTTCATGCTGAGCTAGCGGTGGAGTATTGAGAGGCCTGAGCCTAGTGTAGAGCTTGTTTTGGCCGCTATGTTTTGGTCCACTGAAAAGAACAGGCACGAACTTCACGGCGCCAAGCGAGCAAGAGGAAAAACGCGATCAGCCAATAGACTGCAGTAGCTTGGTTTGAGTTGATACAGACCAAATTAAATATTAACTACTGGTCTTGGATCACATATTCGAGTTTCGTTGTAGCTAAATGTTCACACACCCAGCTGGATACTCGGCATTCTTCCAATATATTCTTTACCGGAAAATTCACACTGAGATGCACATATTCATGTGTTTACAATGAGCGCACTGACTTGGTCGGGAGCGAGTGGGTTTTTTCCCTCCCAGGTGTCCAAACTCTCTCAAGTGCGTAATCTTTAAACGGTAAATCGCCCCTTCGGATCCTGTAGACATGTGTATGTATTCATGTTACTACAGAAATATCACATTGCCAATCAAAGAATACACACACATATCATACGAAGCTCAATAGCTTCAGAAATATGGAACCGAAGGAATCCAAAAGGAACAGCCCCCACCACCACCATTATAGAAAGGGGGGGTGCCCTTAGAATACCGGTCGTTCTCTCTTCAGGTTCCTTCAATTCAAAGTCACCTAGACCGGGTACCAAGACGAGGGTTCGTTGATACACACCTTCCTTGTCTTGGGGCCCCGGGTTGGAGGAAGCCCAGGCTACGACGAAGCGGAGTCTTTGCGTCTGGCTCACCGGCGGTGCACATGGTTGTAGCGTTTTCTTTCCTGGTGCACCCGGGCGTGTGTGGACTGTTTGGGACCAGTAAGAATTGCAAGGGGGCTTCAAAATGTTGTATGTACAGACTACACCCCCGGCTGCGCAAACTAAACATCAACTGGGAACGGTGGCTTGTGATGGGTGGGCAAAACGTGAGACTCATAGAGCCTGGCCATAGGATTTCCCTGGTATTTTCCCACTTTCGAGACAAGTGACGTTGTATCGGGCCAGTCTTTGTATTAAAGCCCGCCTGCACCCACCCCGAGCTTATTGATTTCCTCTTTTCCTTCTGGCTTTTTATCATCTCCTACTATATTGTTTCACTTCTTATTTTTGCCAAGACTTTGCCAAGACCTTTAGACGTCAGTTTGGCTAAACGATTTGCATACAATCATTCGTCATTGTAACACCCGAATTATTATTCAAACTATTTATCAACTGCTATAAAATCAACATCCTCCATTGCACGCCAAGCCTTTTGACACACACCTAAAATGGTATTTTGCGCCCTAAATAGTCTCACTTATTGTTTAACATCTATGTACTAACATCTCTCCAAGTCGAGCTCTACCAATGGCCATCACAGCGCCCAGAGTGGCGACCTGGATAACTTTTATCCTGGTATGAACATTGGAAACTCATACTTCCCAGGTGTCAACTACAGCACCTCTGAATCCAACTTCCTTCCTCTTGGTGCTGATAGTCGTGGCTTTATGCCTCCTGGGAACAACTCAGTCTCTAGCCTGACCGGCGGTCTTAGCCGCATCAACACAGGAATGGACGCTACGCACAACGCAACCTCCGGGATGTGGGATCCGCGTACTAGCAGTACTGCCTCAGCAGCTGCTAATGTCTTAGGATTTCCAGGTCCTGCACATGGCCAACATGTTCTACCTCATCCTCACAACCATCACACCTCCCGTATGTCTACTTGTTCTACTTCTCCAGATCCACAGTCACCTGAATCTTTGGGCTACACACACACACCTGTTCCTGCTGGTGTTCCCTCTTCTTCCTCAGACGCTGTCCCGTCCTCAACCTCTACTTGGCCCATAAACTCCTCTGCTACAACAACCGCTCTGCCTCACCCACTGTCTGGAGCTCCTGGCTCACACCCTCTATTTTCTTTCACAGGATCTCCACAACTTGTTGGTTCAAGTCCATTATCAAACTCCGCACACATCACACAGGGCGGTCCTTTGGGTGCTCACGGCCTTGGTCCTATTCTGCCACCATCGGCTGCTGCGCGTAGTGCAGAAAAGAGAAAGCGTAGTGCCCAATTACGGACTGCTTCACGGGCGAAAAAGAGCAAGACCCCTACTAAACGAGATGACGAGAGCAACGAAGAGGCCCGGGCTCGTGAAATGCACAACCATGTTGAGCAGCAGTATAGGCATCGACTTAACGATCAGTTTGAGTTACTACTTGAGGCGCTTCCTAAGCAGGCTATTTATGGAGTGCGCCAGGGTTCTGAAGATGGTGATGGCGAGGGGGCTGGTCCCGAGAAGAGAATCAGCAAAGCGCAAGTCCTGGAGATTGCCCGGGAGTACATAATGGGATTACAGGAAGAAAATGACTCTCTCCGGCGGGTCATGGAAGAGAGTGGTGCTCGCACCGCCTGGAACTGAGAAATCCATCCCTAATTATAGAAACACAATAATGAATAATGACTTGACGATGAATTATACATAAACATTAAGTATTCCTGTTGTAAAGTGGCGTCTTGTATTTTATATGTCCATCTGTATTTCGTCCTCACCCATAAATAGATGATAAAGCCGTGTGCTTGTATGGGCACCGATGATACCGCCCCCCTCATCGCCATCACGGTTGATTGCCTTTGGTACATTTCCGACTGCACTGGGTCCATGGATTTCGAACGCTTTAACTAGTCCTTTGACGCCACCGAATGCTTTCCATAGGCCTTGAGCCATAGGACCCGTAATTCGTCCGACTTCTTCCAACATCTTGACAAAGGTTTCTTGTGTATCATGACCAGTAGCTACTTGGCCAGTATGCATGCAAAACCCAGCGACCATTCGGTTTTCACGTGCTCTTCTGTACGGTGAAACTGAAACGTATTGTGTAAACAACGAGATCCAGTATGGAATGTCAATAACCTCAGCTGTTTGGTGAACAGAAATTTTGTGAATGACTTCTAGTTCAAGGAGAGTGTCTTCCAAAAGGGTAGAATCAATGGATGGGTTCTTTTGAGCACGGGATTTGATAGCATCTGAAGCTGTTGGCATTGCAGCTAAGAACTCATCGTTGTGTCGAGCAGCGTTGCGCCGAAGAAATGTTGGATACCCGTATAGGAGAAACTGGTACGTCATTGAAGGAAAAGCCCTCTTGAGCCGCGCCATGAAGGAAGATACTGTCATGTCTGTGTCTTTCCTTGCAAGATTTCCAAATTCTTCACCAGATATAATACACAAGATAGTGTGCTCATCTTGAATTTGCGTATCTTGTGGTTCCCAGCACCCATTCAAGTCGTTATATCGCCGCCTCATGCGACGCTTCCATTTTACAGTGCGTGGGAATGGACTAGAATACATAGTAAAGGGCACTTGAATCTCAGTCAGTTTTGTCTTGCAGCTAGCGACTATATTATCGCTTAAGTCATCTGGTAATTGGACAACCATCTCGCGACACGTGTCTTTCTTTTCGAATATACTACCACCAGAAAGTGTTTCTTTCGTTGAATCAGTAGTTTTGGGCTGCGAGTCGTTTATTGGGTAACTGACACTCCGAGCAGTTTGGACCGGTGTTGGGCGCGTACGACTGGTGCTTGAATTGGCGATTGAATTAGACGTGGCGGTGGAACGACAACGTTTTGGAGGCGGAGATTCTACCTGAGAGCTGGAAAATACTTCATCAAATGGTCGCGATCGAACGATTTGATTAGCTGATTCTTTTCTAGCAGCGACTTGTTTCACTGTTCCAGTTCGAGGGGGTAATGGCGAGCTATCAACAATTGGGTCATCCAGTGAAAGGGGAGCTCGCACGCGCGGTAGAGAAAGATTTGAAACCTCATCGTTTTGTTGGACGGGACTAGAAGTCCAAATTTCAATCTCCACACGAGACATTGTTGAAGTTGAAGGTAGATGTGATCGTTGACGTCAGTTTAATGTGGTTCACCCAATCAAACACCAGAATAAGGAATAAAAAACAAAAAATGGGGTTTAACTAGGATTGGGCCGGTCGCGCGGAAGAATTTCGACTATTAACCCTTTCAAAGTCAAGGGTTAAGTACATGTTTGTCACAAAACAAAGATGACATATCATGATCCGGTGCAGCGTGGAAGAACATTAAAGAAAAGATAGATTAATCGGTTAACTAGAAGATAGAGATACATACACACGTGTATACATGTATTTTACTAATAGTTTTTTAACCTACAGAAATACAAACAACGGAATCGAATCAGCATATTAGTCGTAGATGAAGATCTGGGTCTGTGTACATAAATGCACAGAAAATGACGTCAGCGCATTCAGAACATCCCCCTTTGTAGTTAGTGCTTACCCCGATTTATATGTCAGCCCATATAAGCAGGCATATACAGATAGGTAGGATTCTTGAAGTTACTGACCTCTAGTGTACACAGCTTATGAGTAGTTGCAATGTATGTGTGTCGTATTGAACGGGGCAGAAAGTCTAGAATCGAAAATAATAATATGGGGCTCCTCCAGGAGCGGGGTACAATCACCACGATACGCATATAAACGTCCCTGGGACATTTGAGATTGAGATACTGGTGTTTGTCAAATTGAATCTCTACAGTTACCTTTCAATCCAACTGACAAATTGCGATATCATCAACATGGTGTTCGTTCGGTACCCTTGGAATTTTCCGCCAGACAAGAAACCTATTGGCTTCATGACACATGAACAAAGCCTGGAATACTGTAAGTGCATACATCAGCGTTTCAATATCAAGAAGTGTTGGATGCCAAGGACAACCCGAGTGTTGCTGCGTAAACCGCCTAATTTAAAACGCTAAATGTTGACTGTACATAGGGACGAACGAAGACTTTGCTCCTATAGTGGATACGAAAGTAATTCTGGATGAAACCGGAACTCCGAAAGAAAACGAATACCGATTCACTCATCGGAGGATCACTCGGGTCGGCTCTCCTAGCATAAACTTCAAGATACGCGGGCCACTTGGACCATTGTCTTACAACCATCGACCGTTAGCCCGAGAGCCTCCACAAATTCGAATTGTGACACTTTTACCCGGTAAGGGGTTGGAACCTCTACGATGCTCTATGTCGATAAACAACTTTCCGTCTACTACAGGGAAATATACCTGTCTATCGTATGTCTGGGGTACACCGACAGGCACAAATCCTATGTACCTTGATTCTGGCATCATCGGGATCACCGAGAATCTCATGGCAGCCTTATGGCACATACGTCACGAGAGAAAGCCAATCCGCCTGTGGATCGACGCTTTGTGTATTAATCAGTAAGATGAAGGAGAAAAAGGCCATCAGGTTCAAATGATGGGCGAGGTTTACGAAAAGACAGACCGACTTATCTCATGGCTTGGTTTAGCCCAGTCTGACATGACCCAGATTTCGCAAGACTTGGATCGTCTCTTCCAAGTCTCATTGGATTGGAAGAAGGATCAAGATACCCCTAGTCGGCTAGCGACATCACTTACAAAAGTCAACTGGATAAACCTGCGCCCGGTCTTTGACAGCGCCTACTGGACTCGCGCGTGGATTGTTCAGGAGGTTGCTGTCCGCGAAGAATACCGTGCCCAATTTCCATTGCTTTGGGGAGAGTTAGACAAGTCTCGATTTCCCACGGCAAAACGAGAAGCTCAATGGCCCAAGGTCCGGGGGTATACAGCAGATTACTTGTTGTACGGATATTGCAAGATTTCTTTCTGGTGCATTCTAGTTATAACCGAGGCACTGTATCAGAGCGAATTTGATGCAGATTTTACAGCTCTACGTCGGTCTTTATCGGACACTGGGAGCTTTAACAACTATCTTTTTGCTCTGAGTAGTGAGTCATTTCCTAAGATTACTTTGCCATCTTCACTCAATGTGGTTGGCCAATTACGTTCATGTTCAGGCGAAACTATGAAGTTTAGTGCTGCATATCGCGATTCATGTGACAGCCTCCAAGCAAAACTAAGTCGCCACTGCTTATTTTCCTTGGCGGGACTGTACAAAAACTTCGACATAGTGGTTGATTATACCAAACCTGATGTTGAGGTGGTCTTGGACATTGCAGAAAGTATAATGAAATGTGTCAAAACAGTACACAATGGGTTCTCCTTACCTTACGAGAATCATGGATTACGGCGGAATTTTGATACCGAACTGCCGGCAGCAGATACTTTGATATCTTGGGTTCCATATGGCAAATCTGTCTTACATCGTAGCAAATTTTATTCCAATCACTTTATTGCTCTTCAGGAGCCAACCTTTGGGGACAGGGGAACTGACACATTCAAAAATACAACATTTATTCGTGGTTATGGCTGGGGAAAGTTACATGCTCAATGTATGTACCGAGGCAAAATTGTAAAACTGTTCCAAGAAAACGACCACAAGCAGCTCAGAAAGTCAATGGCGGCGCGGTTTGGTGGGAACCAGCTTGATGATAGAGGGAGAGAATTCTTACTTGAATGGCTAGGCTATACGCCACCCTTTAGCGTCCTAGCAGTATTTTGAGGTAGACTGGGGACAAAGCGAGCGGTTCGCCGTTTTTTTAGTATGGCAAAATAACTGGTCATAGCTCCATGTTGTAGGTTGTCATGTTGCAGGTTGCAACTCGAGTTTTTGCTGGGGTTTTGGAGTGACAACGTGCCGGGTTGTTGAGTTGCAACGTGCAACAGCGTAGTGGCAAACGGCTCGACGGACGTGACAACCTGGCACATGGGAATGACAAACTGGCCGTCTTGCCGAAAGAGCTTGCAGTAAGGTGTTTTTTCATGGTTCAGTGAAG